>JAWPHD010012188.1:0-77757 GCA_037043455.1 Cyrtodaria siliqua
ACACAAAAACTATTATTGTGTACATATAGGTCTGCATCTCACTGGTATGCTCTAGGTCAGACTCTGATACTTTAAGTCTTATAACTATGAGTGATAGAGTAAGTTTTATGTAATTGTAGGTCTGCCATGAGTCTGAAAGTGTAGGTCTGTCTGACATGCATCAAATAGTGAAAGTCTGAATGGAGTTTGATATTTTGGATAGATCTGGAATGAGTCTGTCTGACATTCAATGTGCATATATTGCCTATACAATATCAGACTGATATCAGACCTACAATATGAGACCCATGTCAGACCCACACTATCAGACCCATGTCAGACCTACACTACTAGACACACTCATATCAGACCCTTGTCAGACACTCATATCAGACCTTTTATATCAGACTCATGTCAGACCTTAAATATTGGGTGTGCCTCCAGCATACAAAATATCGTTGGTCTGATCTGAGTCGTAACTATTTAAAGTTGTGATATGATAGTGTAAGTAAGTTCTTAGTTAAGGTCTGGTATAATAAGTCTGGTAGTGTAGGTTTGAGCCATGTCTGGTATGCTACCTACTTTTCAGTTCATACTGTACTAAAACTATCTGGATGTTTTTGTGCATACCATTTCATTTTTTACTTTATTTTTAATTTGCAGTCTGCATAACCATAGCTGCAGTGACCGTTATGTCTATTATTTTCTCTAAAATTTTAACTGAAATGGAAATATTCAATTTCGAGTTTAAATTAAAAAAACTTCGTAATCACCGATTCATGTCATATTTGGGGTGGCAGCAAAAACAAAGATGGCTATGGTGTTATCCGCGTTACTTTTCGTGGTCACCGAAAATGGGTAACTGTTCATAGGCTGATGTTCTACATATCATCAGAATGTGAACTGTTACCCAGCCATCTGCATGTGTCACATAGGTGTCACCAAAAACTTTGCATTAATTTTAAGCATTTAAGTTTGGAAACTTGTTTAGTAAATAATCAGCGGTCAGTTTGTAAAAATGAAGGCATTTGTAATGGTCACCGTGGCTATAGGCCGTGCCTTCTATGAGAATGGGTAATTATTATGTTGATATGTTAAAACAAAAGCATGTTTAAATTTTACATATTTGGATTTATTCCATAGTTATGTTCATGATTGTTAGATGTTACAGTTTCATAAAAATTAGTGTTTAAAAGTTTCCTGTTACTTCGTCGTTTGCGGGATATATAACGGTTGTGCTTGTATTGGACTGTTTCCGACAGCTGTGTGCGATACTTACTCAACCGATCGCGTTGAGTCATGTGCATTGTGAAAGGGTCTGCCATCGCATATTTCAATCCAGCCTTTTTAGCTAACAATTGGGCAGACTTGCCTGTTCCATGTTTTTTGGTGCATACGTAAACACTCGACTGTTTAAATGTTCACACCTGTTTGTTGTGTAGAGTTTGGAAATGCGACCCAACATTTCTCCTGAAAATACTGTATCAAGTACCCGTTTGATGTTTTTATGGTCTTCCTTTGAAATATTTATGTGTTTGCCATATGGCAAAAAGTTGGTGGAATAGCTGGCAAGATGGGCATAACACACTGTTGAATATATTCTGCACTGGGCATGAATGTTGCTAAAGCAGGGCAGTATATTGTTTATTGCTGCCCTGCCCTTTTCGACAAACTGCTTCTCGGATACACTTTTTGTTTTTTTTATATGCGTCAGTTCAAGCCTTACGCGCGCCCGAACGCATGATGCAAGTTTTTGGGAAAATATGACCTTGTCGACTTTGTCATGTCTGGTATAGATTGCCTCAATGTTTGACAAAAAATCTGCACTATGTCACATGCTATACTGGCGTTGCTAGGCAAGGGTGAAGTTGTTGCTATGCATCATGACGTTGTTGCTATGTAGGCTAAGGGAGACTACTCTAGATAAGTTCTGAAGCAGGTTCTTTATATTTTGAGTTCAGGAATAAATGATTTTTCTGTACCCTGAATACTATGTAGGTAAAGTACTCAAAAGTACATTTACAACACATATACCAACTTAATTTTGATTCTAAGAAGAGGAAAAAAGAACAAAAAATACTGATAAATATGTAACTTTCCAGGAATTATAGTGCCAAGTTTAAGAAGCTCTGAAATGCCTAAATTCCATCGGATTGGCACAGCTGACGTATCAAAATGCTCGAAATAACTGGAATAAGTGATTTAAAAGTAACAAATAAAAATTTGAAAAAATATTTTTGCGCTTAAGGGGAGACTCCTTAGTTTCGAATGAATGTCCATGGGGAATTTCTTATCAAATAGAAATCTAAGAGATTAAAAGCCATGTACAGGCTAGACAATAAAAAAGAAATCCACAAATGCGGTGTTTTTGACTTAGTATGACATAATAGTTAATTTTGATATAAATAAACTTTTTGTACTATGACCCGTATGTAGCCTGTAAACAGAAAATCGTAACTGGTGGCTATGTTGTAAATGATAGCTTTTTTTATCACTTCCTGTCAATTCTTGAGTCGACATCAGATTACGGAAAAAAAAGCCGGTTAAGGTATGTAGAAATAGCATTTTTATGACAATTTGGAGTGTTTGTCATTCAATTATGGATGTGTTATATCTCAAATAAGGGACAGGTATATGCTGTCGTTTGTCTATAAATGTCATGTTTTCACTTTTTTGAGTGCTGAGTGGGTGGGGTAAATGAAGTTATATTTGTAGGTAGAGAAACCGATTTTGATGCTTTCTAGCATGTATTTGCTATATTTTGAGAGGAAATTTTATAATCTTTCAGGAACAATGCATGTTTGTTATTTTTGAAAAATAGAATTCAACTTATTTAGCGTAATTAGTGTACATGTCTGAAACTAGTCTGAATTTCAAAGAAAACTGTAGATTCCGACCTTAAGGAAAATATGCATAGTACCGATTATACACAATTTCAGGTTTAGAACACAGGTTGTAGTGCGTTTGGATATTTTCAACACAAAATTGCTCAGAAATCATCAAAATATTGCGACATTTTCCATTTTGAGATATCGGCACATATTGCCAAGCGAAGTAACACTTGCTGGTAAAAATAGACCATCTGAGTTTTGTTATTTTCCAATGACCGAATGTGAATTTGCGCACATTTTTCAATTTATTTTTGTAGAAACTATAATTGGAGCCTGTAAATTGTATATAACTGTTCATTTAAGTAGGCATTAATGTAGGAGAATAGGTTTCCATATAAGATACCTTGAACTATCAGACCCAACAATAAATTGCACTCTGCTATGACCAACTCTGATCAGACATGCAAAATCAGACTTACTGGAATAACAGTATTAGACACGCATCAGACTTACAATATTTAGACTCTTGAATATCAGCCCTACAATATCTGATGCATATCAGACTCATATCAGCCAAAAATTTCAGACCCATATCAGACCTACAATATCAGACACAAAAACTATTATTGTGTACATATAGGTCTGCATCTCACTGGTATGCTCTAGGTCAGACTCTGATACTTTAAGTCTTATAACTATGAGTGATAGAGTAAGTTTTATGTAATTGTAGGTCTGCCATGAGTCTGAAAGTGTAGGTCTGTCTGACATGCATCAAATAGTGAAAGTCTGAATGGAGTTTGATATTTTGGATAGATCTGGAATGAGTCTGTCTGACATTCAATGTGCATATATTGCCTATACAATATCAGACTGATATCAGACCTACAATATGAGACCCATGTCAGACCCACACTATCAGACCCATGTCAGACCTACACTACTAGACACACTCATATCAGACCCTTGTCAGACACTCATATCAGACCTTTTATATCAGACTCATGTCAGACCTTAAATATTGGGTGTGCCTCCAGCATACAAAATATCGTTGGTCTGATCTGAGTCGTAACTATTTAAAGTTGTGATATGATAGTGTAAGTAAGTTCTTAGTTAAGGTCTGGTATAATAAGTCTGGTAGTGTAGGTTTGAGCCATGTCTGGTATGCTACCTACTTTTCAGTTCATACTGTACTAAAACTATCTGGATGTTTTTGTGCATACCATTTCATTTTTTACTTTATTTTTAATTTGCAGTCTGCATAACCATAGCTGCAGTGACCGTTATGTCTTTTATTTTCTCTAACATTTTAACTGAAATGGAAATATTCAATTTCGAGTTTAAATTAAAAAACTTCGTAATCACCGATTCATGTCATATTTGGGGTGGCAGCAAAAACAAAGATGGCTATGGTGTTATCCGCGTTACTTTTCGTGGTCACCGAAAATGGGTAACTGTTCATAGGCTGATGTTCTACATATCATCAGAATGTGAACTGTTACCAAGCCATCTGCATGTGTCACATAGGTGTCACCAAAAACTTTGCATTAATTTTAAGCATTTAAGTTTGGAAACTTGTTTAGTAAATAATCAGCGGTCAGTTTGTAAAAATGAAGGCATTTGTAATGGTCACCGTGGCTATAGGCCGTGCCTTCTATGAGAATGGGTAATTATTATGTTGATATGTTAAAACAAAAGCATGTTTAAATTTTACATATTTGGATTTATTCCATAGTTATGTTCATGATTGTTAGATGTTACAGTTTCATAAAAATTAGTGTTTAAAAGTTTCCTGTTACTTCGTCGTTTGCGGGATATATAACGGTTGTGCTTGTATTGGACTGTTTCCGACAGCTGTGTGCGATACTTACTCAACCGATCGCGTTGAGTCATGTGCATTGTGAAAGGGTCTGCCATCGCATATTTCAATCCAGCCTTTTTAGCTAACAATTGGGCAGACTTGCCTGTTCCATGTTTTTTGGTGCATACGTAAACACTCGACTGTTTAAATGTTCACACCTGTTTGTTGTGTAGAGTTTGGAAATGCGACCCAACATTTCTCCTGAAAATACTGTATCAAGTGCCCGTTTGATGTTTTTATGGTCTTCCTTTGAAATATTTATGTGTTTGCCATATGGCAAAAAGTTGGTGGAATAGCTGGCAAGATGGGCATAACACACTGTTGAATATATTCTGCACTGGGCATGAATGTTGCTAAAGCAGGGCAGTATATTGTTTATTGCTGCCCTGCCCTTTTCGACAAACTGCTTCTCGGATACACTTTTTGTTTTTTTTATATGCGTCAGTTCAAGCCTTACGCGCGCCCGAACGCATGATGCAAGTTTTTGGGAAAATATGACCTTGTCGACTTTGTCATGTCTGGTATAGATTGCCTCAATGTTTGACAAAAAATCTGCACTATGTCACATGCTATACTGGCGTTGCTAGGCAAGGGTGAAGTTGTTGCTATGCATCATGACGTTGTTGCTATGTAGGCTAAGGGAGACTACTCTAGATAAGTTCTGAAGCAGGTTCTTTATATTTTGAGTTCAGGAATAAATGATTTTTCTGTACCCTGAATACTATGTAGGTAAAGTACTCAAAAGTACATTTACAACACATATACCAACTTAATTTTGATTCTAAGAAGAGGAAAAAAGAACAAAAAATACTGATAAATATGTAACTTTCCAGGAATTATAGTGCCAAGTTTAAGAAGCTCTGAAATGCCTAAATTCCATCGGATTGGCACAGCTGACGTATCAAAATGCTCGAAATAACTGGAATAAGTGATTTAAAAGTAACAAATAAAAATTTGAAAAAATATTTTTGCGCTTAAGGGGAGACTTCTTAGTTTCGAATGAATGTCCATGGGGAATTTCTTATCAAATAGAAATCTAAGAGATTAAAAGCCATGTACAGGCTAGACAATAAAAAAGAAATCCACAAATGCGGTGTTTTTGACTTAGTATGACATAATAGTTAATTTTGATATAAATAAACTTTTTGTACTATGACCCGTATGTAGCCTGTAAACAGAAAATCGTAACTGGTGGCTATGTTGTAAATGATAGCTTTTTTTATCACTTCCTGTCAATTCTTGTGTCGACATCAGATTACGGAAAAAAAAGCCGGTTAAGGTATGTAGAAATAGCATTTTTATGACAATTTGGAGTGTTTGTCATTCAATTATGGATGTGTTATATCTCAAATAAGGGACAGGTATATGCTGTCGTTTGTCTATAAATGTCATGTTTTCACTTTTTTGAGTGCTGAGTGGGTGGGGTAAATGAAGTTATATTTGTAGGTAGAGAAACCGATTTTGATGCTTTCTAGCATGTATTTGCTATATTTTGAGAGGAAATTTTATAATCTTTCAGGAACAATGCATGTTTGTTATTTTTGAAAAATAGAATTCAACTTATTTAGCGTAATTAGTGTACATGTCTGAAACTAGTCTGAATTTCAAAGAAAACTGTAGATTCCGACCTCAGGTGGGAAGCAGAGTGGTTTTTAGCTCCGCCGTCCACTTATCATAGCAACACATGACAACGGAAAGTAGTACGTCATTTTCCGTCAACGTCAAAAAAAAGTGAGTTATGCGGTGTGTGCGCGTGAAAAGCTTCAGCTGCTGCTGCACTGACTAGCCAGCCTATACCACAATATAATATCGACTGTCATATGTGTCCTAATATTTGCTAAACATGACGTAAAACATCACGCAAGCAAACAAAACTTTTACAATGAACCTACGAGTTCAACATTTTTTAATTTAAGGATATATAACCATATTTAGACAGTAGTTTTATGCAGTACCTATTAATTCAATGTGGGCTTACAGCAGCCATATATGTGTAAGAAAACGTAGTTGCATTTTATCCCGATATGAACAGAACAATTTGCCAACAATGTCAACATTTAAGTAAATATAGATATAAAAATCGAACAGGCAAAGTAGCATTCAAGGACGACAGTCAACCACAAACACACAGAAACAAAGAACACATTTAAAGACGAATAAAGGGCCAAAGACATCACAAACACAAAATGGTTGACAAGAGGGATACCGCTTTGGAACGGTCAGTGGTAAAAAAAGGCCGTTTGGGGTTTAAACCAGGTTCTAGGGTTCACCAAACCTCACACTTACCCTACTGTCAACCCAATAAACCGGACAGTGAAAACAAAGAAATCCCCGCCATGAACTATTCTATAACCAACAAGGCAGCATTAATAGGCAATATAAGTAAAACACAAAGATGCTCGTGTATCTATAAACACAAAAATAACACCAGCATTGAAAGCCACAAATAAGGTACTCAATGAATTGAATTGAATGTTGTTTAACGGCTCATCAACACAGTACAGGTTATTTAGAGCCGCCCCAGAGAGAGGGGAAGGATACATAGGAATCCGGGAACCTGCCCTTCTCTTATTATCGAATAGATTCCTATGGTTCTTTAACGTGCTCGGTTGATAGACCGATACACGGGACCGCCCGGTTTACGTCCCCATCCGACGGACGAGGCTAAGGAAAAGTGTCTTGCCCAAGAACACACCGACGGAACTCAGTGGCACCACGGAGGATTGAACCCGGGGCCTACGGTTACAAATCCGCCGCGCTACCGACTGCGCCACGCCAATGAGCCAGAGCAACAAGAGAATAAACGATTGACGGCACGACAAGAAAAGACTGCAGACAAACATCAACGTCACCGTCCTTTTGGGCTTTAGGTAGACGTCATCATAGGGACCACAGCCTGTCTGGTCATTGCACAATCAAAGAGAAAACACTTTGTGTTTTTCATCATTGAAAGTGCGTGCAATCGCGTGTGTGCGCGCGCGCATTTCTATATTCCGTTTTATTAAGCATCTGATCGTATATCAAATTTTATTAAAATCATCCAGTTATTTTCCACATAATCATTAAATGTACACTTATGTGTGCGCGTAGTGCAGGATATGACATGTAAAAGAAAATGAAATGAAATCACGTTCATTTGTAGAGTGTAATTTATAGTAAAGCATTAAATAAATGCCTACGACCTAAGGTGTCGTTAAGTTGTTAACGGGGCCCAGACGTTAAAATGTGGTATTGTGGTGTAGTGGTTATAGCGTCTGCCTTGCATTCGGGAGGTCGTGAGTTCGAGTCCCCTGACCGCGTCATACCAAAGACTTTAAAAATGGAGTAGTCACTTGTAACCCTTGCCTGACGAGCAAATAATGGGTAGTGCTTCGACTGATTGACCAGTGTCAGAATAATGTGACTGGCGGGTGGGGGGTATCATGTCTACTACGGCATGGTATTCCAGTGTGGCAGCACTATAAAGAAACCATTGAGTTCGCTGCTTCAAGTAGACATATCATCACATCACACAACAACACACAGATAAAAGTCCAGACATTGTGCCTATAATCGTCAGGTAGGACGCCTGTCGTAGGTGGAGGGACTATAATCCTTACAAATACACACACGGTGTATTCGAATGCGTACTTATACGTTTCTGCTACCATAAACACATAATGTATGGGGAAACACATTATCGATTAGCAACTCGTAATCGATTTGAGCACTTCATAGGTGTCTGTGCAGTTTATGTTGCAATATAATAATATACGTGTCGTTTCAATTCATTTGTCAGTGATTGATGATGGAGGTATTTAAAATAGAAACGTAAGTAATTTCTACATTGTTTTAGTACCCTAAGTAAACCTTTGTTTTTATTAGCTTCTTTAATATAACCCCATAAGTTCTGTTTTCGTTTTGCTAGTATATCACATACACATGATAATGCAGTCATTTATTAAGTTGTGTATGTACTGAGATAATTTTTAAAAAAGTATAAGTAAGCAAAACACACACAATCTTCTATTTACACGGTTTTGTTGTAACTGATAAAATTAGTGTGTAAACATAAAATTATTAAATTATTTGAACAAATCAAATATCTTGTTCAAAAGTAATAGTCCTTAGATAAAGATATTATCAGTTAAAATGAAAGTGTGTGGGTACTTATGATGTGCTGAAAAAGGTTCGTTGTGCTACCACACGGCTACACCAATCCCAGTCAAACCTTCTAACACCTGTAGGGGCTATCGGACTCTACTGGACAATTAGAAAAGTAAAATTGTATCAGAGAATTAATCTCCTTCACCCATTTTAAACTTTAGCATGTGGAACAAATTGTTATTTTGCCATAAATCTATTTTACTTCTTATTATTAAGGTGTTTTGTCTAATCTAAATGCTCACTCTGTACAAAGATACATTGAATGAATATTTAAATTGCCTTTATACGCGTAACTGAATGATAATGAATTTCGTGTATCCATCAGTTAAATATATCATTTATATATTCAGCAACATGGCTTCTTCGCATAATACATCATACATAAATGATGATGATATTAGTCTGCAAGCGGAAAACCCAAACTTGAGCATAACAAGTGAATTTGAAGTAGCAGGAACGTCCCGGTTTAAAAATCGGACTAATCTAGCTCGTCTCGTGAGATCCCAGATGCATCCGACTGAATCAAGCAGCAGTAGCGATCATGAATTCGGACACGGCTTGACACCTTCAAAGCCTTCAAAATTTCCTGATGGTAAATATAATTACACATATCGGTGTTTCTTTTTCAAAAATCCGACCATAAGCAAATAATGTTCGAAATAATGTCATTCCTGTAGGGATCACCTACACTAGACTACTTTCATGTAGAGATCACCTACACTAGACAACTTTCCTGTAGGGATCACCTACAATAGACTACTTTCCTGAGATCACCTACACTAGACTACTTTCCTGTAGGGATCACCTACACTAGACTACTTTCCTGTAGTGATCACCTACACTAGACTACTTTCCTGTAGAGATCACCTACACTAGACTACTTTCCTGTAGGGATCACCTACACTAGACTACTTTCCTGTAGAGATCACCTACACTAGACTACTTTCCTGTAGGGATCACCTACATTAGACTACTTTCCTGTAGAGATCACCTACACTAGACTACTTTCCTGTAGGGATCACCTACACTAGACTACTTTCCTGTAGAGATCACCTACACTAGACTACTTTCCTGTAGGGATCACCTACACTAGACTACTTTCCTGTAGAGATCACCTACATTAGACTACTTTCCTGTAGAGATCACCTACACTAGACTACTTTCCTGTAGAGATCACCTACACTAGACTACTTTCCTGTAGGGATCACCTACACTAGACTACTTTCCTGTAGAGATCACCTACACTAGACTACTTTCCTGTAGAGATCACCTACATTAGACTACTTTCCTGTAGAGATCACCTACACTAGACTTCTTTCCTGTAGCGATCACCTACATTAGACTACTTTCCTGTAGAGACTTCTTTCCTGTAGAGATCACTTACACTTGACTACTTTCCTGTAGAGATCACCTACACTAGACTACTTTCCTGTAGTGATCACCTACACTAGACTACTTTCCTGTAGAGATCACCTACACTAGACTACTTTCCTGTAGAGATCACATACACTAGACTACTTTCCTGTAGAGATCACCTACACTAGACTACTTTCCTGTAGCGATCACCTACATTAGACTACTTTCCTGTAGAGACTACTTTCCTGTAGAGATCACTTACACTTGACTACTTTCCTGTAGGGATCACTTACACTGGACTACTTTCCTGTAGAGATCACCTACACTAGACTACTTTCCTGTAGATACTACTTTCCTGTAGAGATCACTTACACTTGACTACTTTCCTGTAGGGATCACCTACACTGGACTACTTTCCTGTAGAGACTACTTTCCTGTAGAGATCACCTACACTAGACTACTTTCCTGTAGGGATCACCTACACTGGACTACTTTCCTGTAGAGATCACCTACACCAGTGTTTTTGTTCTCTATTTTGGGAACATAGCCCATGGCGTTGGAATTGGGAATTTTAGCGCGATTTTTCATAAAATTGGGAATTGTAGCGCGATTTTTAATAAAATTCGGAAAAATATAAAGTAAAGCTTTCCTTTCATAATTATATCTTTAATACTGTTTTTTGTACACCAAGATAAACAGAAGCATTTATAAGCTTTTGAACCCCAATCATTGGATTGGGACACTAAAAAAAAAAAGATTTTTTTTTAAAATTGGGAATTTTTTCCTCTTAATTGGGAAAAAAAGGTATGTTTTGGCATTGGGAATATGACCGAATTTCGGCTATAAAAACAGCCAAAAAAAAACACTGTGTAACACTAATCTACTTTTATAAGTACCTTGATTGTAAATGCCAATAAAACATTTAGGTTTCTTCATAATTTGCTTAGATTTTGAAAACGTTCTTTAAGCGGTGACTGAATGTAATCTGATTATGAAATTGATTTTTTTTTTTTTTTCAATTGTATTTGTTGAATCTGTTAACAATATAGTGATAAGTTTCATATGATTTATAATCAGACATGAGTGTGGACTCTATGATGCCATCTACCTAAATCCTTATAGGAAGGTAGCGTTTGATGTTTGTCTTATATGTTTTCTTGTCTTACCCTTAACGGTTAGTTCTCTTGCTTCTCTGGCTTCTGCCAAGTCATTGAGTACTTCCTTTGCGGCTTTCAAGACTTTTGTTTTTATATTATATATACATGATCATTTATGTGTTTTACCTATATTGCCTATTAATGCTTCCTTGTTTGTTAGAGATTATAACCTGGCGGGGATATTTTTATTTACACTGTCCAGTTTGTTGGGATGACAATAGAGTAAGAGTGATATTTGGTGCACCCTAGAACCTGGTTTTAACCCCCAGCGGCCTTTTTTGCCACTGATCATTCCAAGGCGATAGCACTATTGTCAATCCTTTTTGTGTTTGTGGTGTCTGGTATTACCTTTTATTTATCTTTTAAGTTGTTCTTTGTTTCTGTGTGTGTTTGTGGTTGACTGTCGTCATTGAATGCTACTTACCCTGTTCGATTTTTATATCTACTTTGACAGTGTAACACTAAGCTTATATTATATGCACGTGTATAGTGCAAGTTCTTTCAGCCAGTAATTAAAACATCGACATTTGACATCATTTTAATGTCGTTGTTTGTTTTTCATTCGAGAAACACGGTTAACATTATTTAAAATAATATATCAGCTATAACTTTTATAGAAAACCAAGAACGCTTAGCAAAAGCACTACAGAAAAATATTCAGCATCTCGTCGAAACCCTGCCTTTCACTGAGTCCGAGCTACCAGATAAACTTGTCGATGGATGTTTAACCGAAGACGAATGCAGTACAATCAGGAGCGTGCGTCAAAGAAAAGATCAAATCCGCATACTTGTTTGTTTGATAAAAGGGCGGAGTTTTAAAACAATAAAACAATTTCTTGACATCATTAACAAACATTGTCCAGATGTTGTGCAAAGAATCTGGAAAGATTACGAATCATGTCGATCGTGTCAGGTGTCGGTGAGACAAACATGTATTATTCAAAAACTAAAACGCGATGTAGATATCAAATACGTCATTGATTATTTGTGGTCCAGAGATGTTGTCTCTACAGTTTTATTCCACACTGTCGCGAAATCTGAAAGATTAGCTGGGGATCAAAATAACTTTTGGGAGGAACTTCTAAATGCCTGTCTAAAAAGCAACACAATTGATCAACTTTGTAGCGCGCTTAAGGTGAACGGTTTTTACACACACATTGCAAACCGTATCCCAGACCATATGGGTGCAACTTCCCCATGTGTGTGTCAACCTCAAACAAATGCAAACCTTCGTCCATTAAACGACAGTAATCTAAATGATAGGCAAGAATCCACTACTTCTTATTACCCGGAAAGCTCATTCGATAGTCGCAGTAGTTTACTCCACACTGTCGTAACGATTGAAAGCAGTGACGGCGAGACAATGTCAATACAACCCAATGCCGAGTCCATGATTGCAACGCGTAATAAACGTGGTAACTCTCGGACATGGCGGCACTTTATTTTCCCGTGTTTTATGCGTAGAATTGTCGAATAAAATTCGAGTCAATGATGCTCTCGTCCTCTCCTCCCTCTCCTTCGAATGGCCGGTGTCGTTCGCCACTTGGCATTGACAGATGTACGGCCAATATAATAAATATATAGGTAAACACTGACGCATTAAGATGCTGGCTAATTTTGAGTTTATCTCTGATTTTGACAAAAGTGCTTAGATCTGATTCTGAAACAGTTATTCACATAAGTCCTCATATGTTATGTCTATACATTAATTATAGTTTTAAATTATTTTTTATTTGTTAGACCTTATACATGTACATTAGTTATAAGTTTATATATTAAACTTTATAGTATGCATCCTTGTATTTTCAGTAATATTGATAACCAAACAGGTCAAATAAAATCATAAGGTTTATATGTTCGTGTTCGACTTAAAAACTGACAATTCGGTTGTGGTTATTTAATATGCAATAGTGGCAAATAGTTCATCAAAGCAGGATTACAATTTAATGTTTTACCCTTTAGGAAGCGTTAGCTATATTATGTTGATACCGTTTGATACATTTTTCTTTTTCATATCCTCGAAGTTCTCTGTAAAGCTTGTAGCCATTGAACATTATGTATGATGCATTTAATCATTCTCGGAACATCATTTAGTCATTAACTATGTTATACTATGACTACAAGCACTATCATTGCTATAAATATTATTTGTCACAGATTTGGTTGTATACATGATTTAGCTTTAAAAAGAATTAGCTTTAAAAATGAAATGTCTTGGTTTAGGTATCGATATAAATGACATTAACAACGTATGTATTATGCTTTATTATCTTTCAATGATTATATACATAGTACCTTCATTTTCTTACAGTGGAATACAAAAACCTGTATCACCTCTAGAGGTTTTCTGAATCCGCATCAGTACGCTACTAAATATAGATTCCGTATCACTATTCTACTTAAAATAGAACAGGGAAATTCCTAATAATGCTCGCATTTACACCAATGTGCACGAGAATGTCAAGACGACGTTACGTCAAACAAACAAAACAAGTACGTCGCACCAATGAACTTTAACTTGTTAGCTGTAGCTACACCCCCAAATACATTAAAATACGCCCATTTTCCTTCTACGCTTTATCAAAAAATAAGCCTTGAAACGTTAAAAACCTTCTTTATTGCATACGTATGCAACAGAACTGTAAATACTTTTAATCATATGTAGGAGGTATATAATAAAAGGATCATTACTAGAGTAGCGTGTTCTATCGGGAAGGTTTGTATCACCTCTCGAAGGTAAATGACAGATCAAGGATCTCACGAGAGGCGGAGCCTCGAGTGTGATCCTTGATCTCGAGGTGATACAACCTTCCAGAACACGCTACTCTAGTAATACTCCTATTTTATCACATAACTTGCGGTGTGGGAGTGTAATAAAGCCATGATATAATTGTCGTAGTATACTAGTGAAATGCATATGCAAATGAAGCCGAATCATCGTTCGGTCTTTTCCGTTCAGCTCGGATTGCATCGAAATTGCCTTGTCGATTTCTGTTACCGTTTAAAATACCGGATTATGGAAATCAACGAGGTGGTTCCCTTCAGAGAAGACCTAATCAACAGATGACGTCATCATGCAAGCATACAACGTCATCATACGACAACGTTATATTTAGACAGCTACAATAATAAATGTTCCTTATGAGTTGTTTTTTTGTTGTTGTTTTTGATACTATGTGATAAATAGAGTCTTACATTATTGCGTATTAATACTGAATTTATTAAACTCTTTGGACACAATTAATAGGATGCTCGGTACAGCCTCGCAATCATATAATTGGTCCTCTATGTATGCCGATGACATATATATAGTCTTGTTAGCGGATAGGGAGACAGATTTACACAATAAGACTCAAGTAAACTTTAATTGTTAAGTGTGGACATGATGATCTTGTATCCAGGACAAGTATGTTTACTTGGGTCTGATGCTAAATGATTTTTTAGATTTTAACATAATTGCAAAATATGTCTCACAATCGGCAGGTAGAGCGCTGTGTTGTTTTAATAGACAAATTTAAACTGCTTGGTGATATGTTTTTATACAACACTATTTGACTGAATGGTGGACTGGGTGACTGAGGTTTGTCGTATCGTTTGGGGAAGTTATATGGGGAACAAGGAACAAGGTTACATGCATAGAGGCTGTCCAAAATCATGTAGAGCGGGTATATTCTTTTTCGGAGTGGACAAATATGCACCAAATTCACCCGTTTCCGGAGACATGGGGTGGTTAAGAAGTTAAAATGTGTTTCAAATTATTGGGATCGTTTAGGACAAGGTCACTAAGTACGCCATTCTACAAAACAGCTGGAGTCTGTCTCAGCTCGGTGATTTTTAAAAAACCTCGATGGGCTACAATTCCGGGGTTTAAATAAACCAACTCGCTGATACCAGACTCCATTTATTACATATAAATTTAATAAACGTGTATTTAAATACTGTTACGTTTATGGTAATACTAATTGTAGACACGTGTGTTCTAGAGTGTGTCGGTAAACCTAATAATTGATTGATTGATTCTTTATTTTCCTCCCAAATGGAGAGCATTCCGACAATACAATAATACAAACAGAACAATAAATTCAATAATACATATATACATGACAATGAATAGTTTATGATATGAAAAAAATAACAAATATAAATGTAACACTTAATTGCTAGTATTGTATGAATTAATTATGGCATAAACAACATATTTATAAGATACAATGAATGAATGTATTTATAATGGTTTTGTTTAAGCAATCAGTTGAGACTGAACCTTACTGTAAACTTATTTTATCAAGGACTCGTAGATCTGCTTTAGGCAAATTTCGATGCCGAGTTGCACCAATAAGATTTAAAACTGGAAATATGGGCGACTAGAATTGGAAGAAAGAATGTATCCGTTCTGAAAACTTGCTATTGATATAGGATCTCACTTATCTTAAATTGCTCTATGTATAATGACTTAAGGACACATATGATTACAAAGGCAACATATATGATAAAACAGAAAAGAAAGGTTTAAGCTGTGTTTGTGAGAATGTGTGCTGTAGCTACAGTTTGAAGATGGAAGACTCTTGTGTCGTGCTGTAGATATTTATGGAGGAGGAGACATTCTTGATATATTTGGGATTGGGCTTTTTTTTACAGATAGGCAGTGAGATTTGGTGTATTATAGAACCTGGTTTAATCTCCTAGCGACCTTTTTGCCATTGACCGCTTTTTTTAGCTCACCTGAGCCGAAGGCTCAAAGTAAACTACAATGACCGCTTTTTGTCCTTCTTCCGTCGTCGTTCGATAACGTTTACAACAACAATTTTGACCAAACTTCCCATGGATGATGCTGAGGTCATTGACTGTCGAGTTTGTTAAAAAAAAAAACAGGTCAACGTGACATCTAAGATGGCCGCCATTATCATAAAAGTTCGAAACCTTAAAAAGATTTGTTGTTTTTTTCTCGAGAACCGCAAAACAGATTTCGACAGTTTTTCTTTATTATTGATAATCTTTGGACTATCAAGTTTGTTCAAATGAAGTTCCCATAGTCAAAATTGGCAACGCTACGGTCCAGATACGGTCCAGATATTTTGCATGATATGTAGATATGTATATAGGAAAAACACTTTTAAAAATCTTCTCTTGAACCACAAGGCATAGAGCTCATATATTGCATGTAGTATATGCTTATGTTTTTTCCCAAGTTTAGTCACATGGTAACCCTATAGTCAAATCTGGTCCCACTCCGGGGACGATTTCCAAATTTCAAAGGAAACAATTAAAAATCTTAACTTATCAGACCTCTTATCTCGTTCACTCTGTTACTGTTGCAAGTGTAAGATGGGCAAGATCATCAGGTGAGAGATTCAGTATCAGCCTTCTTGTTTATGTTTGTGGTGTCGCCTTCTTTCTTTCTATATATCCTTGTACTTTCTGTGTGTTTTGAATGCGTGTTCTTGGATGGGTTCTATGAATGAGGCATTTCCTGATTGACGTTTGTATTTACTTTTATGTGAAGTTTTTTCTTGTTGTTTTGTTTTTATTTTTGTTGTTGCTGTTGTTGTTTTGTATTCTTCGGCTAGTTTCCTAGGAGGTTTCGATGATAAGCGGCGGAAGGATGGTAAGTTTGTGGGAAGAGAATATAAATATAGATATAAAAATCGAACAGAAAAGACAGCGTTCAAGGACGACATTCAACCACAATCACACTCGGAAACAAAGAACAAATTTAAAAACAAAAAATAAAAGGCCAAATAAGACATCAGGAACACTAAAGGGTTGGCAAACGCACACACGTTGGAAATATTGTGGAATTTCCTTTTTTTATTATTGCTGTTTACAGTTTTCGTCTTCCATTTCTGGGGAAATAATTATTAGACCATGGAAAGATGACGTTTAACGGACCATGCAATATTTATAGGGGTCATGAGACCAGTGTAAATGAAAAACATTTGTCAAAGTTGCATTACCGCATGTATAAAATGAAAACGGTTTGAGATCCAATTGTTACCATTCAAAAACATTGCCTGTTCCATGTTTTTTATAGATTCATCGACAAGTGAGAAAACAATCGCGAAGCATGAGTCAAAACATTCTGAGATAAATATATGATGTCATTTGCTTTGCAGTGAATATAGATTTTGTTTTCATGGATAAAATAGAAAACTGATATTTTCACG
Source organism: Cyrtodaria siliqua (assembly GCA_037043455.1). Lineage (NCBI taxonomy): Eukaryota > Metazoa > Mollusca > Bivalvia > Adapedonta > Hiatellidae > Cyrtodaria > Cyrtodaria siliqua. Next base: position 17,492 of record JAWPHD010012188.1, read on the forward strand.
ATTGCTTTAAGCATGAGCGAAAATGTGTGTTCTCTTCTCATGGGTTGAAGCGACAGAAAAAGTTCTTGTCCCCTGATTTCAAGCGATATAATGTGCTGTTCAAGTGCCCTATTACACGGGTTAAATAGTACATGGTCCTTAAAACAGATATAAAAATCGAACGTGAAACGTAGAATTCAAGGACAACAGTCAACCATAAGCACGCAAATAAACAAAGAACAGCTATATATAGAGATAAATAAAAGGCAAGATAAGACATCACAAACACACATGCGTTGGCAATAGGGATACCGCCTTGAAAAAGTCCACTGGGGGTTTAATGAGATATAGGGCCCTATAGAAACCACAGCGTCCGAACGCAATGGCATCGTAGGTCCGCACTGTACTGCAAACAAGGACTTGATAATACAATGAAAGAGACAAAAAAAAAACAGAAAGGGTGGTGAAGACAGGGTTACCGACTTGGAACGGTCAGTAGGCAATAAGGCCTACTGGTTAGTATATGCGCACAATCCTCGCTATTATCCTGTCTTCAGCGCCCAAATAGACAAGACAGTGTAAACAAAACTACATCCCATCAAAAGGAATTCTCTAACAATAAAGTCCACATCCAGAGAAACTAACTAAAGAAACACATACAAAATAATAAACATCTCAGGATGTATCCAGAATCGTACTGAACAACCATAGTAGTTGCAGCTAAAGAGAAAACCAATCTAGGGTACGACCGGTCATCGCACAATTAAAGAGGAAAACATAGTGGCGAACTGTAAAAGGATCCGTCACCAAGCATGAAGTGCGTTGCAGAATGATAGGGTGATAACCTCTTTTGATAAACGTTTAAAACAAGTTTGACAAAGATAGTATGAAAGTGATCAAGACCAAGGATATTACGAAGTTTGAAAATCACGTCACCATAGAAGTCAGGTTTTTCTTAAAGAGTTCTTAAACTACTTTTATATTGGAAAGAAGATCAGGGTTACGATAATAATATTGTGCAAAGGTTTTACGAAGTTTATGGTAACGGTAACGGTGATGGAGTAGCTTTTTAGTTATACAAGATGGATAACAGTAGACGGGTTACCATTTTGTCGAAAAGGAATGCCGTCCCGTTTTCCTTAAAATTTATCAATGTTGCGCCCCAAAGAGCTACTTTTATTTTATGCTTAGAAGTGAAATAGTGGATTTTAGCAATGAAATAAAAGTGGTATTTCATACGTGTGAAATACAGAGTTTCATTTTTTCATTGCAGGAACTACCTTTTTTTCAATATCAAAAACTTCTTTTTTTTATTTCTTTAGGATTTTTTTTTTAATATATATCATTTGACTGTAAATGGTCTAAGAAAATGAGCTATAGTTTTTAAAACTGGTCAAGTATTTCAGAATTGTCATTTACAGTGAAAAATGTCAGTTTGTCATTTTTTTCAACCGCTACTCTATTCTGAAAGTTGCTATAAAAGTATATCATTGGATTGGAAATAATTTAACTAAGAAAATGAATCGTAGATTATTGAAATAGGTTAAGTATAGTTTATAAGTTATAGGAATTAAAAAACAGCAATTTTATCATACTATGCCAATGTCGTCATAATTTCTTTTTCTAAAGCATAAAATAAAAAGGAAATTTGTTGTTTTGTTGTGAATAACAGATTTTAATTCATCTCGAAGTGATCAAACTTCAATATTTTCACTCATGCTTGGCATTCGTGAAAATATAAAGTTTACACAATTTTCGATGAAATGAAATATGTTATTCACTCCAAAACAACAAATATCCTCTATATATTTTTTAGAAATATCGGTGTCAATGTCGGTATCGGCTCTCTGGAAAAGAGTAGATTACCTGTATCAAGTGAGAGGTGTATGTGCACTGCGCATGAGACCACACACACACACATTTTTTTAAAATCACGCTAACACGCACAGCTGACACTTTCTCTATTGTTATCATGTATTTTGAACATACTGCATCATATGTTTATGGAATCGTCCATTTAGAAAATACTTTGCGGGTTTGTTTATAATGATTTTAATCTCATAATAATCACGTGCATTCATTCTCATATGAGAATCATATCATATAATTATCATATATAATCATGTACTGCTCCTGTATTAGCATCAAAATAATAATGTATCATGAGAATAATATAAGATCATAGGATACTTATTTGTGGCAAAGTGGTAGTGTAACCACCGCGCCATGCGCTCGGCGCTTTTAATAGTTCACATTAAAAGTATACTACATTATTATTTTTTGTATAGAGGGAGGGCACAATGTTTAGTATAATACCTGTTTTACCTGTAGTTGATTAGACTGAACCAAAACAACGCCATTGACGACACATGACAGTTCTACAATTTCGCCAACAAGGAAGTATTTGCCAGTGATTAATGGTGAAATAATTATATTGAGAAACTTATTAAGTAAGTAACTTATAATCATTTCGTTACTTAAAAGTTAACATTTTTCTTATTTTAATTTGTATTATAGTTTCAGTTGCCTTTTTGGAATATGTCATGTACACATGTACGGCATTCACTTATTTAAAGCTAAGCCTAGGTTTACTTGTAATTTGAACGCTTACAGGCACCACGTTAACGTAGCCATTTAAATGTGTGTTCCTGCTAAAAAATAAGGCGGCGACTTAGTGTGCCAAGTAAATGACGTGTATTCATATCCTCAGAAACTCGTCAAAGGTTCAACAATTCACAGATCGGAACCCCCCCCCCCCCCACACACACACACACACACACACACACACACCCCACCACCACCCCCACCACCACACACACACACACGCACATACACACACACACACAAACCCACACGGCTACGCCCACCCCAACATACGCAGACTCACATACACACACACACACACACACACATTGACTTTCATGAAAAGGACAATGGTAATAGGTTCAATTTTTTTTTAAACTGTATTGATGTTAGTTCTGAGTTGTGAACGTAAAATCCGGGTAATTTTTTTTTTAAGGGTGTGAACATTATCGTTCTCTTTTAAGGAGATAAAAAATGCCATTGTCTACGTCTCGCGATGTGGACGATGTCCCCATGCCTCATACCATCAATACACAAAAACAAAATAGCGGAGATAATATTCGTTGTGAAAACCGTCGATTGCTTCTTTCTCACCGCTTTTCTGTGCGTTTCATTGTGAGTAAAAGTCTGACAGAATAGTAAGTACCGGTGTTGCCATTTTAAAGATAATAAAACATCACCACTGACAAACAGTTTTTATTTTTTATATAAAAAAAAACCGCCATATTTGGAGATGATTGTTTGCTTTAAAAAAAAATAGTTTGGACATAAGTGTTCGTTGTTGCTGTAAATCATAGAGAACTACGGAACCAGTCAACATGTATAACCAAATGACATTTATGTTTTACTACAATTTCTAAAACATTTATCGTCATCCAGTTTAAAGAAACAAGAATTTCATATTTAAGGAGTAATGGACGGTAAGATATTGAATTTAATTGTTTTATTTTGACTTGTCGTCATCCTGGAACATACTTTATGAAGTCATCCACGGTAGGTGGTTAATGTAACTATTTATACTTATTGGTACAGCCTTCCAACCAAGTTGGCCAATAACCTTCAGTAACGCTTACTACGCTCAAGTTGATTCAGTTTCATACAAGTGGTTGCACATGCACATATTGTTTGCATTCCTTATGTAGTCAATCCAGATTATAGTCATTTTGATATAGAAAATGAAGTGTCCCGGGATAAATAAAGTTTGACACCACCCCGTTTCAAATATGTGTTTATATTTAAATTCTCGAAACAACTCACCTTCCCACCACCGCCACAACCTCCCCCCCCCACCCCTATCTCCCACACCCCACACCCACTCCACCCGCCATTTCGCTCCATACAATGTTCAATGTTTTAAGTCTAGATTGGCTTTTCAAATTTCTTCATACACCCCTTGACACATTAAATGGTTGCTTCTTAAACGCATAGCCGCATTGCGGTTAAAGTTGTTTTCCTATTACCGAAACGGTGTGCCCTAATATAACATAATAGCGGATTGAATGAATGAATGACTGACTAATCAGTAAAACATAATACCTCGGACTACGCAGTGCACATATACCTCTCTAGGAGAGTAGTCTTTTTGTAGCCTTTAAAACTATGTAAATAGATGATCAAAAACAAATATTAGATAAAATCCGTTTAGTATAAGATAGATGATCAAAAACAAATATAAGACAAAATCCCTTTAGTGTAAACTTGTACACAGAATGACGCTAGTTTATATATGTATTGCCTTTTCCTGTCTTGACGATATCCGCCCGCCCACTAGAACTCTTCTCGGACTTTGTCATATTTTCAACAAAATGCGGACGTACGCACGTACTTCAATGCGTACAATTCGTCAGCAAAATTGAAAATATAAAAGTTCAAAATGCCATTTAACGCTGAAATATAGCTTGAGAACGCATCATTTGCCTCCTAATTTTCAAAATGTTCAAACCCCCACCGGCGGGAGGGGGAAACCCCCTCCCATACCTACCACCCACTCGCAGCGTCGCTGCTCGGTTCGCAGGTACGCTTCTCCTATCTGGCGTACATTTCAAAATGCTCCAGGTACGCCCCTGGACGTAGTTTTACCTTTGACTCATCCGGATTTTTCCATTGGGATTTTAGTGGGTGGGGTAATTCCTTATGCGATTTTGTCTACATAAAATAAATTTAACAAAACATGAACGTATATTTTTTGTTCAAATGTGCATATATTGTGATAAATGAAGGTATATAAAATGAAATCCCACATCAAAACTGTCTTATTTTTAAGAGAGAGAGAGAGAGAGAGAGAGAGAGAGAGAGAGATATTTCTATTGATTTAAACTGTTACAGTTTCTCATTATAACATTAATACTTCGTAATACATAATTACAATCACATATGACAGATTACACATATTTCTACACACTCAATTTTCAATGCATACAATCATTAATTAAACATAGATTATATTAATTACACATTGTCCAAGGATATACAAAAGAAGAAGCATATATAAAAGAGTATGAGAGTGGACCTTTGGAAACGGCCGAACACGATGAATACGAAATATTGCAGTCTCGGTTTGATTGAGACTGTTCATGAACGGTAGTGAAATATGCTTGCTACCATTCTCGCCCCATAGCCCCGGGTTGAGCAGAACTCAATATTCATAAAATCAATAGTACATAATTTTAAACATCCCGAAGATGGCATGCATATGGCGGTGGAGAGGCCATATTTACTGCGATTATTCCATGTCCAGCAACGTATGGTCCCTGTATCTAATAAAATGCTATGCCCCGAAGAGCGAAATAAACAAAATGGAGTTTAATTGGGAGCAGCGGTTATAAAGCCTACGTATCACAATTTATGTGAAGATGTACTTGAACATGTTTTCGGAAATTTATAATTGGAATAGTACATCTGACAGTAAACGCCTCTGATAAATATTTACGTAAATTCAAATGTTCTTTATTCTTTGAAGATTGTAGCAATGTTACACATAAACATATTTGCCCTTTGTATTAAATATTTTCTGATATCCTTTCTAATATCATTATAAGCTGTACACATTCAAACAAATTGATATTCGTCTTCAATTTCAGTTGAATACAAATTTGACAAACTGTTTCATTGCTTTCATTCCTATGTCTTGCATAACGACCTGTCTCAATTCTTAAGCTATGTGAAGATAAACGTAATTTAGTAAAAACACTTCGTTATTGTTTTGTACATAAAACAATCAGATACTTTTTTTATCCAAAATTATCTTTGACATGTCTATACAAACTTGCTAATACTCTATTAATTAGTAGATCAGTGTTCCTTTTTTTAATAAAGCAATCCTCCAACCTCTGTTTAAAGCTAGATACAAACTGTTGATGGTTCACCCTTAAAGGATCATACCATACTAACATAAGGCCATAAGTATTAAGTATAGATTTTACATATGATAACCAATTGTTTAGACCACTTTCACAGTCAGATAATGAAGATTTATATATATATGATAAAATTGTATTTTCTGTTGTAACTAATTTCAACCAATATCTTACTATTCTAGTATTCCCCAAACTCACCGTAAACACCAGCATGTCTCGTTGACAGCTTTACTCCTAGAATTTTTATACAACACCTTAAATGAATTCTCCTTCGATTTTGTTGTGAAACCCCACACTTCACAGCCGTCATTTAGTATTAATAAGACAACATCATCAAATAATTGAAGAGATGTTTTAGGTTTTAATTCAGTTTTTCTTATGTTTGTAGTTAAAAAGATTCAATGCTTTCAATGCTTTCCCGCACAGAGCCTACTGTTTTAACGTAAAAGACACATTGCAGTCAAATACAACTCCAAGATAATTAAATCATCAGAGGTTCACAGCAACCTGAACAACCCGCCAAGAAATGAGACAGTCCAAACGACTGGAAAAAAACGGGGGAAACCCTGTTATTGATTTTCAAGATTGGTATTTTATCTATAGCAAGGTTAAGTACGATCATGACCGATTTATAGATTTATTTTTTTTCGTTTATGAACAAGGTCAAAAATAAATTGTTAAACCAGGTTGAGAAATCTCGTGTTTTTTTTGGAAACCTAACAGAAACCCATGACATGCATTTTAGCCAACGAAGATTATACATAAGAACACCCATGTAAAACGCGGATAATCTTATCCGGGATGCAATAAATACCAACCCTATCCAGGTAAATACAATATCTTGCACACAAGGTCTAAAACCACCGCTTTCGTTTTCGCTTGAGTTCTGATTATGCGGAATCAGTATCAGGTTTGTGTATTTCGTAGGCGAAAAATAATTATAATATTTATAAAACAAGCCCTGTTTCCAGTAACAGCATCCTGTCAATTCCGCCGCCGACCATCTTCAAGGACCCAATTTCATCACTCACTGATACAAACATGTATAGGTTATAATAGCGTAAATGAGTAGTCTCCATTGCCCTTCCATAGTAAAGTTAGAATGTTGACAACCTGTTAAAAACTCAAACCTCGTTAGAATTCTGGGAAACTTACTTTATCATGCAAATAAACATGTCTGCTATTAAACATCAACAAGGAAATAGGGGGTTTAATACCTTCTAAGAAACATTTCTTCAGCTGTATACTAACACCGGGTCAAAGGGCAACACTATTTTTACCCCTTGCAATTTCATACCCTGTCTTCTTTCACTTCTCAAATTTATATCAAAAACTGTCAAACACATGATGAGCTGCATTTTCAAATATCAACAACATGTCCAGAATACAGTTACAGCCAAAAATTAAGAGGAAATTGCACTAAAAAAAGGTTTTAAAGGAAAAAAAGATTAGCACTCTTTAATACAGAACTACTTTCGACTGCACCAGGCAAGCAATCCTGTTGACATGCACTAAATCGAGTCGATTTTGTCGCGAAATTAAGAAATAATAAAAAAAGCAATATCTCAGCAACCGTTCAAGATTTTCTCATCAAATCAATTCTGGTGGCTTTGTTTTGGACATCAAAGGGGAACAACTCGAACATTGAATCACCTAACGGGTAGGAACAGTTACTTTCCTTGAATAAAGAGAATATGAAATCTGATAACAAGTACGTTATTAATTAAAATTAAATGCGTTGCAATGAGCTATCTAGGAAAATGGTTCTTTTACGTGACGACTATTCAGTATCGCTTTTTTGCCCGTAGTGAAAATTACAGGATATAGAACAAAAATTAAAATTAATGCAACATTAGTTAAATCTATTACGTCATATAATGGCCTCTAACATAAAAACAAAGAGAGGACAGTAACCTTAAAATTTCTCTTAATCCTAATTAATTACATTCCTCTGCAACAAATAGTTCGTTTCAAAATAACTACTAACGTACGAACCAGTTTACAACAGCCTTAACTACGGTGTTCCGTTAGGGCCATCGTACCATCGCGCATCGAACTTTATAAGTCGATGCGTGGTGGTACGGTGGTACGATGGCGATGGTACGATGGCGATGGTACGATGACGCGATGGTACGATGGCGATGGTACGATGGTACGATGGCGATGATACGATTGTCCATAGCGTCATCGCCATCGTACCATCGCACCATCGCCATCGTACCATCGTACCATCGCGCATCGACTTTAAACGCGATGGTACGATGGTACGATGGTACAATGGCCCATCGTACCACCGCGCATCGACCTTTTACAAGTCGATGCGCGATGGTACGATGGTACGATGGCGATGGTACGATGGTACGATGGCGATGACGCGATGGACCATCGTACCATCGCCATCGTACCATCGTGTCATCGCCATCGTACCATCGTACCATCGTGCCATCGCACCATCGCAGTCGATGCATCGCCCCCTGCTCCATCGTACCATCGCTCCATCGCCTTCTGTTTAGACATGCGCACATCAAAAGAAAACAAAATGGAGGACATCATAGATGCAAAGATTCGACAATACTTTTTGGAAATGTTTCTTACCGAGAAATTCATGTTTTGCTGAGCCTAAATGAAGGGATAGATTTAAGAAAAGTATTGTCGAATCTTTGCATCCATGATGTACGGTAATGATGTCCTTCATTTTTGTTTTGCTTTGATGTGCGCATGTCTAAACGGAAGGCGATGGTGCGATGGTACGATGGAGTAGTGAGCGATGCAACATCGCACCTCGACTGCGATGGTGCGATGGCACGATGGTACGATGGCGACGACACGATGGTACGAAGGCGATGGTGCGATGGTCCATCGCGTCATCGCCATCGTACCATCGCACCATCGCCATAGTACCATCGTACCATCGCGCATCGACTTGTAAAAAGTCGATGCGCGATGGTACGATGGGCCATTGTTCCATCGTAACATCGTACCATCGCGTTTAAAGTCGATGCGCGATGGTACGATGGCGATGGTGCGATGGTACGATGGCGATGACGCGATGGACCATCGTATCATCGCCATCGTACCATCGTACCATCGCCATCGTACCATCGCGTCATCGTACCATCGCCATCGTACCATCGTGACATCGCCATCGTACCATCGTACCATCGCGCATCGACTTGTAAAGGTCGATACGCGATGGTACGATGGCCCTAACGGAACACCGTACTTAACACTACGTTTTATGTTGCGATAACATTATTATAAAATTATTTTTTGTACCGTATACTTTACTGAACATTTTGTTCTATGACATTTTGTGAAGAAAGAGGAAGTGATAATTAAAGTTGCCTGCACCGGCAGAATGTTATACAATAAACGGTCCATGGCCACTTAATTAACAGTAATTTGTCTTTTAACGCTCAAATTCCATTAATTTTCTAAATGAATACATGAAAAAGTAAAACTGAAAATCTGCATAGCCAAATCCTGTTAATCGGGTATGGCCTCCTTTTTAACAATACTACGCCCGTGTTATCAGTAAACAATTTAATCACTGATTGCTAACCATCTATTTCAATGATCTTAGCAACCTGAACAATGCGCAAAGCTCTTTCTACATGAAGGACATTAGCTTCATCACCGGTCCATTTACCGTGGCATATCTCATTAATGGTTCCAACTTCTTACCCATCATTCTGTGTCTTTATAATGTATATCAAAAAAATGACAGGCCTTTTCAAGTACATAAAAGCAAACACTTATTGCATTGCTTCCATACATGTCTATTAACAACTACAATTATAATATCCTAAATCAAATTGTGTTTGCCATTGCTTTGAATAGAAACAGTGGACTTATTACTGTAGGAACAGGAAAACATTTTTCTGTCAAACGTCGGTCTAAAATTCTTTAATAGCTCTGATAACAAAAAAATAAATATTTTAATTAAATCTCTGATTTCTCTGGTAATGAATAAGATATAAATCAAACTTGCTTCAAAAAAAAGAAGAGATTTCTTAATATCTTCTCAACAATTATTTCTTTTTAGTGTGGTATGTATAGAAAAAATTGTGAACTTCCGGAAGAAAGCATGACACTTTGCATGTTTGAACATTAAGATATTACCTTTAAATTAAAAACAGGAGACACGCCACTGAACCAATGTCCCTCAAAGGGGTACCCCAATTGTTAATGTAAAACTATTATTATTATTTATACTATGTTTGTTTGTGTCGTAAAAAGGTTTCGAGATGTAAGTAAAACAAATATAAAAATGTAACAATATAAAATTGAAAGTATTTTTGCTCATTTACCGTCTTTGTTAAGCATAATTATTATGAGGCATACAAAAGGGGCACTTCTTTAATAAAGCATCGTTCAAATATGTGCTGTTGGGTTCCATTCGACCGCCTGCCTTCTTTAATATTTGCTTTAAAGTATTTCTCAGCAACGGCTCGGCTAATTTTGACCATGAACACTCCTTAGATTAGTGGCATTCAAGTTTGTTTAAACTAGGTCAACATGAGGTCCAAGATGGCCTCTGTTACTAAAATAGTAGATAACAATAAAAAAAATCTTCTCAGAAACTGCTATCACTGTTTTCGACAGATATAGTTTGGAAGTGATAGCCAGGTAATAAACTAGCAGGCTTTTTCAATGAAATGGTCAAAATGGCCACACACAGTGGCGGGGGAGTAAGGAGTGGTGGAGTCCAGGGTTTGTATAGTGAGAGTTCTCATGTTTTCCGTAGACATATTTATCCTAAAGAACTTCAGCTTAACAAAGCTAATATATCTGATAATAACGCTTCTTTTCTTGATTTAGATCTCTCGATTGAAAATGGTGAAATAATTAGCAAAATCTATGACAAAAGAGATGATTTTAATTTTGACATTGTTAATTATCCACACTTGGATGGGGATGTTCTCCGAGCAACCTATTATGGGGTGTATGTGTCTCAACTTATTCGTTTTTCAAGAGCTTGTACTCCAGTTGACGACTTTAATATTCGTAATCTTTGTATAACTAGAAAGCTACACAATCAGGGTTACCGTTACCATAAACTTCGTAAAACCTTTGCAAGATTTTATTATCGTAACCCTGATATTCTTTCCAAATATAAAAGTAATTTAAGGACTCTTCTGCGACAAGGACTATCACAACCTGACTTCTATGATGATGTGATTGATAAACTTCGTAAGATTCTTGGTCATGATCACTTTCATACTATCTTTGTTAAACTTGTTAAAAAGTTTATCAAAAGAGGTTATGATCCTATCATTTTGCAACGTACTGCATGCTTGGTGGTGGACCCTTTTACAGTTCGCCTCTATGCTTTCCTCTTTAATTATACGATGACCGGACAGGCTGTGGAGTCTATGATGACGCCTACCTAAAGCCCAGTGGAAAGGTGGCGTTTGATGTTTGTCTATGATCTTTCTTGTCGTGCCCTTAATGGTTTATTCTCTTGTTGTTCTGGCTTCTGCCAAGTCAGTGAGTACCTTCATTGTGGCTTTCTAGGCTATTGTATTTTGTATTATATTTACACGAGCATATTTGTGTTTTACTTATATTGCCTATTGATGCTGCCTTGTTGGTTAGAGATTAGATCATGGCGGGGATTTATTTATTTACACTGTCCTGTTTTAATGGGATGACAGTAGGGTAAGTGTGAGGTTTGGTGCACCCTAGAACCGGTTTAAACCCCCAGTGGCCTACTTTGCCACTGATCGTTCCAAGGCGGCAACCCCTTTGTGTTTGTGATGTCGTTTGCATTTAGTATTACTTTTGCCTTCTTGTTTGTCTGTTTGCGTGTTTGTTTCTGTGTTTTGTGGTTGACTGTTCTCCTTGAATGCTACTTTTCCTGTCCGATCTTTTTATATTTCTTTGCATCGGGAACACTTGAGAATTCTACTATGAAACCACAAATGATAGAGTGCTAATACTTCGCATGTAGCATTAGCTTATGTTCCTCTATCAAATTTGTTCAAATTATAATCCTGAGGTCAGGTTTGCACCCTTCGTGCTGTGACTTCAGGGCTCACAGTTTTACAAGATTAAGATTAAAAGTAAGATTAAATGACACTTTAGGGTACGGATCGTCTCTGGTATGTCGTCATGTTTTAATTGGTAGGCAAGATATTGAGCTATGATATAAACTAGATGAAGTAATGTGCAAAAAAAGTAAATTCTTGTACGTATTTCTAATCTTATCTTGACTCATGTATTGAATCACTTCATGTATGTAGTCATGCAGAGGGTATCTTCAACCATTGGCAGTGAATATAAAGATATGCTAAAGCAAACGTATTTCTCGTCACGAAGAGTTACATTAATTCTAGCATATTAATATATTTAAAATGAAAGTCTAGGACAACACATCCATTAATTAATTCAGATCACGCAACAAATACCAAGAAACCAGCAATGAGATTATAAGAATCGTTCATGGGTATCCGGTGAAGATATGAAAATTCAACCCTCGGAATAACTGTTTTTATCGGAACCGAGGCTCTTCCGGGGTTCTTTTTCTTGAATACGATTTACATTCTGTGCATTGAAGTCGCCAACTACTAACGTTTTGCATGTTAGTTACACAATGACGTCATGCAACTGTCGTTGTTGATATCAGCGTGCGACTTTTATCTTCCCCCATGTGTAAGATCAGGCTTTTCAAATGTAAAACACAGATAACCGTAACCAGTATGAAAGAAGAGTTGTTGTTCAACTTGAAATAATACCTAACGTATAGAGACTTCATAACCAATTTAACAATCTATTGGTAAAACACGGCTCGGTTTTACCCAAGCCGCTACGAAATTCAATTTCCCCGAAAGTGACTAAACTTGTTTTAAAGAAGCCACTTATTTATCTAACTAAAACCTGATCAACAATAAAATTTTAGTTAAACGATCAGGTGTCACCTCCATTGTCATTTTTAATGATTTACATAAAAACTCCCAAGAATATCATAATTTTCGAAGGGGGCAAGCTTTATCCCTTGACCACACTTGTCTAACACTTTCCCATACACAAATAGGAAAAATAAGTATAAAAGTTGAACAGGATATGCAGCTTTCACCGAACACAGTAAACCCCACAGAACACAGTAAACCCCACAGAACATAGTAAAACCCAAAACACGCAAATAGACAAACATGAGTGGCAATGTTGATAAGGAATAAAGGCATATGACGTCACAAACACAATACAAACGGTTGACAATAAGGCTAGTGCCTTGGATTGGACTGTGGCAAAAAAGGCCGCTGGTGGGGTGTGGGGGTGGGGGGTTAAACCAGGTTCGAGGGTGCACTAAACCTCAAACTTACCCTACTGTCATAACTTTGCGTTCTCCTTCTTCTCTCAGAAAATCATCTAAATAATTTAAAATTGCAATACCAAGTTGAAACATTATAAATGATATGGCATTAGTAACACGTTGGCATATTGCCGCTGCACTCCTTAATCCCATTGAAAAAACAGAATCACAAAAAATATGCTTTTTCCAAATGAATGCTACTAAATTATAATCAGATGGACAAATACTAATCTGTCTATAAGCCGTCCTTAAATCTTTCTTAAGCAATAAACATCCTGGCCTTTTGCCTTAATTAATTCCACAAAACCATCAATTTTAGGAAATACTAAATCTACTTTATCCCCTAAATATACATCTTTATCAATGTAATCGTTCACCGCATATTTTTCTTGATGAGTAAGATCTAAAATAACCCGTCGTTCTGTTGAATCCATTTTCGGTACAGAGTTTTAAGGAGAAATCTTTAGGTCACTCAAATGGGTTTTTACTAAATGGCCCAAGAATTGCACCGTTTGAACTCTCTTTCGCAAAATAATGATTCAGTTCATTCTCATACTCTTCTGCTCCTTTGTAATCTGTGTACTTCCATAATTATGTCTCCCCCACACAAAGTGTGGTAGGGGAGCCATATTGATTTTGTGCTTTCTGTCTGTCTGTCTGTCTGTCTGTCTGTAGGTCTGTCTGTCTGTGTCACAAACGATGTAAGATCAATAACTAGAGAATGGTTGGACCTAGGGCCCTCAAACTTGGAAGGATGGTTGGTCATGACAAGTAGATGACCCCCTTTTGATTTTGGGGTCACTAGGTCAAAGGTCAAGGTCGCGGTGACATTGACTATCAAAATGATGTCCGATCAATAACTAGAAAATGGCTGGACCTAGGGTCCTCAAACTTGGAGGGATGGTTGGTCATGACCAGTAGATGACCCCTATTGATCAATGGTCAAGGTCGCGGTGACCTTCACTATCAAAACGATGTCCGATCAATAACTAGAGAATGGTTGGACCTAGGGTCCTCAAACTTGGAAGGATGTTTGGTCATGACTAGTAGATGAACCGTATTGGTTTTGGGGTCACTAGGTCGGAGGTCAAGGTCGCGGTGACCGTGACTATCAAATCGATGTCCGATCAATAACTACACAATGGTTGGACCTAGGGTCCTCAAACTTGGAAGGATGGTTGATCATGACCAGTAGATGACCCCTATTGATTTTGGGGTCACTATGTCAAAGGTCAAGGTCGCCGTGACCTTGACTATCAAAAAGATCCCCGATCAATAACTAGACAATGTCCGATCAATAACTACAGAATGGTTGGACCTAGGGTCCTCAAACTTGGAAGTATTGTTGGTCATAACCAGTAGATATTAGGCCAAACAAAATAATATGTGTGGTTCAGTTAACACTGGCAAAAAGAATAGGGTAGGTAGGTATGCTTTTTTTCTTTTCTTTTTTTCTCAGTAAATGAATTCAATTCTGATAATGAATTTAATATGTTAAATTACTATACCTTTAGTTCGATTTTTTTAGTCATTATCAACATTTTTTTTTTTAATTTGACTTTACGCGGGTAACAATTTTCTTATATACCACAATGTAGGGCCAATCAGATAACGCTAACGATTAACCCCTTACCATATATATAAAGACGAACGTGCTAACAACCAAATGTAAAGATCGTCTTTACATAAGAGTAATAATGCTGCGTTTTATAATTTATCATTTTAATATATGTTTATTAAAATAAACCTTTAATAATAGATAATAGAATTGAGACATAATCTGAGTTTTAGTGCGGATCTACGATGCCATTGCGTTCGGACGCTGTGGTTTTTATAGGACCCTATATAAATTTTATATAAAATTTGAAAATCTAGTCAATCTGAATGTATTGAAAAGTATTGAAAAGTAGGTTAAGCACAAACACCGGAGAGGGAGTTTATACGGATGGAATGGATGCACTTTACAGGTAACTGGTAACTTATGTTCAGATCTAAAAGTGTTACTTCAGTTCTCGTGGCCGGTTGCATGTCATAATATAGTATATATGTTACATGTCATATGCATTATGCATTGGAGTATTTAATGTGTAAATTGTATATATTTTATAAAAAATCATACACTGTTGTAGATTAGATTATGTTTCATTTACTTGTGTTTTGATTCAACTGAATTTGTTCTTTAATTGTGGTTTGATCGCCAAGTATTTTTTCAGAAGAACATACAAAAATAATTAAAATGACTGATTAAACTTGTGTTCATATAAGGGGGTCTATATGAACAGATAAAAATATCATATTCATAAATAGTTGTTGTCTTTAAGGACATTGATACAGGGGTAGTCTGCAAATTAATCTCTAGTATTACTAAGTTAAAGAGTAAAAAGCATTCTTGCAAGGTATGTAGTAGATAAGGTTCCTCAATTCCAAATTATCATTAAAATGGTTATAAAGCAAATACAAGAATACACCAATATTTAAATTTGAATAAAAGTAACACCGTGAAGAGTCGGTGTGTGTGTTTTCTCTTTATACGACTTTTGGATACTCATGGTCGAGCGATGTCTAAGAAATCAAGCTACATGCAAAGGTTACATCGATGTATTCGTCTAGGGTGGTTCCGTGCAGTCCAATAAGCATAAACACATTATTTGTATTTAGTATTTTTCACATCATAGTAATGTTCATTTGTTTTATTTTTTTTTTGGAATTTCATATTTTAAATTGTGGAAATTTGAGATTGTGAGTAGAAACTCGCACGGTATGTTTCCAGGAGTGTGGTCACGTGAACGTTTATTTAAGTGTGATAGCGATGCGTCACACTCCGTGTTCTCGTTCTTTGTAATGTTATTGTTTATTTGTATTGTAAATATACACATCTATGTTCGCAATAGCCACTAGCGGATACAGGGGGGGGGGGGGGGGGGGGGGGGGGGGGGGCGCCGGTTCAACCGCCCCCCCCCCCCCCCCCCATCCCTCCAACTAAAGATTCTGGATCATACATGTATGTCCATGTTACTGTAGATAAAATATCAAACAATTTCGATTCCGGATCATACATGTATGTCCATGTTACTGTAAATAAAATATCAAACAATTTCGATGCACGCCCTCAGTATAAAAAATGTTCTCGCTCGTTCGACGCATAATGGCTAATGAGTGGTTTAATTAACACATTGTTAAATCCTTTTATTTGAAAACGGACTTTTTTACACTATCAATGCACTATCGCAACCGTTTTATGAGGCTAGAAACGGACCCGAATATTGACCAAAATCTCACGCCCCCCTCTAAGCTGAAATCCTGGATCCGCCCCTGATAGCGGGTGTTCACAGTGACGTAGTTTAACCACATTACCACAGTAATAATGGACATCAAGAGGAACAACCGCAAACCCGTACTCTAATCGCAATTAGCGAGTTGCTCTTCCTTTATCTCTTTCGATTAAATTCGATTCGTGTCATATGATACATACACACACAAAATTAAGGCATGTAAGCTATATTCAAAGTTTAAAGTCAACATGATACACAATGTTTAACTAGAGGTGCTAATTTTAATGCGTTATATCTACTTTAATAATGCCCTGTGTCCCTCTAAACATAGGTGGTATGGTTACCTTTTCAGCAATATTCAGTGACTCTTGCAAGAACAATATAGTATGTGTTAAAAGGACACACGGCAATCTTGAATTTTGTAAAACTCGCGGCGTCCCGTTAGTTTTTCTAATAAATTGCAATTTTTCAATCATTACTATTAATTATAAGAACAGTTTAAAAGCAAGTTGGATTTGCATATTATTAACTGTTTATAATAGTTTACCAATAATATATTCAAACTCATGGTAGAATACCGAAGACCTGTTGAAAACTCAAAACTGTTTTTAAATATATGCAAGTAGGTTTAAAGTCAAAAAGATACTGAATTAATTAAACGAAATGCTAATTTTAATTCTTGAAAAAAACTTCAAGTTTGCCATGTGTTCCTTTAACTGTTTGTAGTGACAATTTTTTTTAAATTTCAAACAAACTCACACTTAACTATACCATATCTGCAATAGTATGCGAATCTGCACAACTCAAGTTAGGTCAGAAAGATAAAATTGATATCTGGGTGACATCGATCTCTATTTTGGTATACAACAAAACTACCTTCCTCAATCACCAAGGAACATCAATAAATCGTAAGTCATACGAAATCATTGTGTGTCTTAGTGATTAATAATCTAATTAAGTAAGTTAGCGATTGAAAATGTCAATCAGATGTACAGAGGTGTTAAATGCAAGTAAGTGTGTTTATAGCACAACTAAACTTAGTTTACTTTCAAGGTGCGTACTGTTGTGTGTATATATAGATAAACAAACAGGTAATGTATCCATCTTCTTTCGTCATAGTGTAAAAAAAAAAGAGGGCTGGCGTGGCGCAGTCGGTAGCGCGGCGGATTTGTAACCGGAGGCCCCCGGGTTCAATCCTCCGTGGTGCCACTGAGTTCCGTCGGTGTGTTCTTGGGCAAGACAATTTCCCTTAGCCTCGTCCGTCGGATGGGGACGTAAACCGGGCGGTCCCGTGTATCGGTCTATCCTATGAGCACGTTAAAGAACGTTAAGGAATCTATTCGATAATAAGGGTAGGGCACGGTTCCCAGATTCCTATGTATCCTTCCCCTCTCTCTGGGGCGGCTCTAAATAACCTATACTGTGTTGAAACATGAGTCCATGTCTACCATTTCACACATTACTGTATTCCACAGGTTCAGGTCATGAGGCGTACAGAAGTAGTTTTGTTTTGCAAGTCTGAGTGCATGGATTCTCTAACGCTTTAATATATCATATAATACATACTTATTTTATTCTCCAATAATTCCAACTAAATACGTAGTTAAATTGCATCACTCGAGATTTCGTGAATGTGTTGAAAATTGTTGTTGAAGACACTGGAGAGAATCCGATTTAAAAAATAATATATGCGTCATAGATACGAATATAATTAAAAGAAAAACAAGGTACCTGTTGGAATCATCAAGTAAATTCATTAATGTGGTCTGCAATAGCATGAACGCTTATAACATAAAGGCATATGTTTAAGCGAGTACAACGTTGATAATACCAATCGTGGGAATTTTCACATTAGAATGCATGTCCTTGTTTGACTAGATAACCCAAATAGGACATACTCGTACATAACTGAGAAGACGATTGTTTAATTCATTGAACAATACATGGACGTTATATAGTCGACAATGAAACAATGTTTAAATGGATACATTTGGAGAGAACAACTAAAAGAAGGTTAACAAAACATATTTCACTTATAACACAAACGGCATTGCCATTGTATTAAATAATATTCTAGTAGCATTTTCATTATAAATCATCAATCTTTCAAAAAACCAAAGCTTCTAAAACAAAAACGACCTGTCCATGTAATTATATTCATTTATATATGTGCATGGTTAATGCATTTACCTAATTCTAACACATACTGATGGCGAAGCAGATGTCAGTACAATGTCAGTGGCTTTCCGCATTGCATAGAATATTAATCAAACCAGCAACCAACATATATAGTTAACATTAAAAGCGCCAAAGGGATAATGAGCACTTATATGCGTATAGAACTGGGACTGAATGTGATCTGGGAGAATTATGTGTGTCGATCCAAACAAGAACGGACCATCATACGGGGTTTCAATTCATACTCGACGAGTATTTGCTTTAAATTGATGTTTTTGTTGCATAAATCATTTAATTTAATTATATTTGTATATACGGTGCTTAAAGCTACATATACTATACTTATATCGCATGCCTCCTGTAGGCATGTGTTTATTTGAAATGTCATGTCCAACAAATCATCGCTAATTCATGTATTTAAGCGACTGAATTTAACGCAGGACATGACATTGAGCAGTGCACATCTTACTTGCACAGATAGCAATATAGTACTCCCACACACGATATTCTGATTTACAGTCAGGCGTACCGTTCACTGAGCTATAGGACTTCTTGATAACATGGTGTATTTAATACCATTTATTACTATGAAAAAGTTAACATCCTTGAAATCATCTCAGTATATACCACTATATAGTCCGTTATGTCGTATATATAAATTAACCTTGCGAGGTGTAAGACGTTATATAGAGGTTAGTGTTCCTGAAATGGCAAAGCATGCAATTCAAAACGTATAACATCCGCTTTTATCGTTTACACCCGATTATTGTGCAGTAGAAATACTAGCAGCTGCAACATTCGACAAACATGACGTTGTCAACGTGAAATACAACAAAGGTTTACACAAATGACGTTGTTAGTATAAATTACGGGGAAAAAAGTCAAAAGTTTCGAGTACTTTTGATTTATGTACGGATATGTTGGGTGTTAACAGGTTTAAAATATCCCCTTTTATTCAAAGTACGTTTATGGGTCGTAGACGAAAATCTGGCGCTTACATTTTATAGTTTTAGTTGATTTACACGCCTTATATAAAGTTTATGTAAAATTATGCAATCTGTCTTCATGGACATCGCTTGTTCTTTAAGCACATCGCGTATGTTATATTTTGGGCTGTCATTTGGAACTATACCCCAGGCTGAGGCGTTTCTGACGATACTAAAGTTATTTCTAGGGATTTGGGTGGGTGAGGGGAACACAACTGCTACCAGATTGGGGGTTCGTGGTTCCACTTCATGAACATTTTGAAATATAGAAACTAAATGGTGTATTTTTTGCGATTAAAAAGTGTAAAGTGTTCGTTCTGTCCAATTTTATTACAAAAACGTAGGGCAATGTCCATGGTTTAATGGTTTCAGTGTAACGCTCTGGATTCGAAAGTTCAAATAACAAGGGTTTAGTCAGGAAACATACATGAATAAAGAGGTTGAAATTGGAGAAACGAAAGAACAATAGTATAAAATGTAAAGGTCTTTATATTAACACACATTGGTTTTACCGAATACGTCATTTGTGAAAACGTTTGTTGTATTGGAAAACGTCATATTTGTTGAAAGTAGCAGCTGGTAGTATTTCTACGGTATGCAATATACAACGTGTCTGTCTTGTTTGTGAGACAAATAGTGCGCTTAAATTGGTGGAAAATATGATTCCGGTCACTTAGTGATCTCACAAGAGTATACTCCAAAAGGAATATACCTTGTTGGATTATTGTTTGAACGATAATACAATAGTTTATTATATTCTGAAATGGTTATTTTCAATTTCAGCTTAGATGATTAATTGCATATTGCATAACAAAGACCAATGAGTGAAGATGAAAAGTGTGACAGCAAGCAGTTCAGAAACCAGACGAATACTTCTCGACGCAGGCAGTGCGATAGTTTAAGAAACGCTGATGATTCTAGCAGCAGTAGTGGACATGATTCAAGAAATCACACAAGGAGAAAGAGGACTTCAAAAACACCGACTGGGAACTTTGGTAACACATATTCCAGTTAAAACAATATTATTCTTACTAGGATATATTTCTCCTTTGACTCATATTTCAAACGGTTACCGTAGGCCAGGGTTTTATGTCATATAATATAACAATCTTGCGTCGGCGGACTACAAACAATTTAATTTAAATTACTTCAATATACCGTCATATAACATAACATACTTTTAACACCTAACATACTTTTAACAAGTGTTAAAATTCTATTTGTATATTTATATAAAAAAAAACACACACTTCGATATTCCAGAAAGTCAAGAACACCTTTCTAAGGCCTTACAGAAACATAGTTTCCTATTGGTGGATACGCTGCTTTGCACAGAATCCGAAATACTGGATAGCCTAGTTGACGGTTGTTTAACCGAAGATGAGAGCAATTCGATAGCGGGAAGTAATTGTAGAAAAACGCAAACCCGTCGTCTCATTCTTCTAATGAAAGGGCGAAGTTTTGGAGTCATCAGGAAGTTTTTGGACATAGTAAAACAACACAGCCCTACTGCTGTTGAACTTATATGGGAACATTACAATCTTTATATAGCAAATGGACATCCCACTGGACACAAGTGCCCTGTTTGTCAACTTAAAGGCGATGTTGATATAAAGGACGTTATTGATTATCTGTACTCTGAAGGAGTTATTTCTGCTGTCTTGTATAGTGATATTACAAATTGTGAGAAAACAGTTGGGCGACAAGATCAACACTGGGACGAACTTTTAAACGTCTGTATAGAAGGCAAATATCTTCATCACCTGGCATCAGCACCAAAACTAAAATGTCACTATACACATATTGCAAATGCTATACAGGAACAAATCAAAAATCCAGAAAAACTAAATAATTGTACTTGCCAAAAAGCTTTGCAAATTCAGTGCTTTAAAGAACAATTGGTAAATGACCACGACGATGACGCTGCGACTTGTTCACCAGCTGAAAGCTCACATTCCGATGACTTGTGCAGTGACATCGAATTTACAGAAGAAGACGAAGTCGAAACAGGCGCAATTAGTTCATCCGTTAATGACATTCGTGTTCAAATACATGATGGTGACAAAACAAGTCACAATACTTTTGAACCACCAATTCGACAGAGTGTGTCATCAATGAATCGCCGAAGGCATAATCCGCCTACCAGTAGTAGTGGATTTTTGCAGAGGTTACTATTTTTCTGCATACCGCGCCGTATTGATGAAGAAGAAGACATAGATGACAATGAATGTGACGGTTAAACAAATTAAACACATAAGCAACAGATATCATTTGACGTTAGTTGACCAAACATCTTCAGGTCATTGCTAAATATACATGGTGTTTTCGTTGTGACCTGAAAAGGTAGAAAGTGTTGATTAAGTAGCTATTGAAACAATGTAATGTGTATACAACCACAGCATTGTTTTAATCAGAAATTAATCGTGATATCAACATTTTAGCAATAAAGCGTTTTGAACGTGTATTAAGAAAATAGTTGTAGTTTCAAATATAATTTTTATATACGAATGAATGAATGAATGAATGGTGTTTTACGGCACGTCGACACATAAATAGGTCATATATAGTGTGCGCAAAAACTGATGAAGATGAAGAAATGAAGTAGTAATTAAAAAAATAATGTAAATATATAAAATAAAAAACTAATTACAAATAAGGGATGATATGCTAGTAATATAAACTATATATGTAAATCAACAAATGCCCGTCAACGGGTATCTAAATAAGTAAATATATATAAGAACATATTATAATGAGTTAGATAGTCTGATTTCTTTCAGGAAATCTATAACAAGACTAAAATCTATAGTATAAAATAACACTTTCATAGTATTAACAAACTTGACAAAAAGCAAACTTAAACTTCAGTACTGTTATTCATTCGATCTTTGGAGATCGCTGAGCCCGATACTTATAATTAGTTATCGGTGGTACATTTTCAATTTCTTTTGTTTTCTTACTTAATTTTTGATTCGGTGGTTCCACTACTCCGGCCTATAAAAGGCTCTGGGTATTGTTTAACCACTTATAGGATATGTTGTCTGCTTTTTAATTTAGTCTTTTGGCTGTTACTTGTGATACGCAGGCTTCATAACCGCTGCTCCCAACTAAATTCCATTATTTTTATTTCGCTCTTCGGGGCATTTAATTTTATTAGATACTGGGACCATACGCCGTACGACATGGGGAAGCATATAACTCCATGTCCACCGCCGTATGCATGCCATCTTTGGGATGGTTAAAATTGTTTAATGTTTATTTTATGACTATTGAGTTCTGCTCAACCCGGGCTAGAGGGCGTGAGCGGTAGCCAGCATATTTCACTACCGCTCATGAACAGTCTCAATCAAACCGAGACTGCAATATTTCGTATGTGTCGTGCTCGGCCGTTTCCAAAGGTCCATTATCATACTTTTTTACATGTCATACTTTGCAATGTGTATCATGTTTCATATATGAATGAAATTTGTATTATATTTCATAATTCAATTCATAAATGAACACTCTTAGAATATAAATAGAAGTACATCTAGCCTTTCCTGTCCAAAACTATCAATACAATCGGATACATTATAATAGGTCAAATGTTAGACTGAGCATACATAGCTGTATTTGAGCGATATTTTAGACTGGTATGTTAAGTAAAAACATTTATGCAAATGGTAAAACATTTATTGACACTATGTTCCGCCATTGAATATTTGAAATATATATTAACATACAATTAACTATTTAAACCTTTCTTTTAATGAATCGGTATGACTTATTGTAAAATAGTGAAATGATTGTAAGGTAGAAGCGTGGGTGGCCTCGACCCCATCGGACATATAGGTGAATAAAGAACCTTCTGCTGTGCAAGCCCCGTGTGGTTCCCGGGTTCCCCCGTTTGGTCACGGGGCAAAGAATAGGGCCACTGCAGATCCCTTTGGAGGGTAGGCAGAGGGGTAGAATCCCCCCAAATTCATATTCATTTTATCATTTTTTGTTCATGTTCATTTAAGGTCTTCATCATGATCCCTGCATTGTTTCAGGTGCTGTCTATCTCGCATCAAAGAGTAGGGTGAGAAGGTTCTAGGCCCATGTTCCATATTTTATCTCGATGTACATGGAAGATGAGCCTGGCATGTTCATGCCTGTTAGGCGCCATATAACCTGTTCATGTGTTGGTGCGCCTTAAAACCCAATTCAATTCAATTCTGCTGTGCAAATTTAAATGTGTGTAGCATGTATAGTTTGTACCATATGAACATAGTTACCTAACTAATTAAACACGTTCTGTCTGATTCTATTTAAATTCTTCGTCAGTTTCTCCAGTTTGCAAATAATATTATTTTCGAGGAAAATGTGTGTGGGGCTATTGTCATAGGCAATGTACATGCGCCATGTTTATTTTAAATCATAGGTATATTTATCCATATACATTATTTGCAACCCTTTGCTTTCTTGCACAGTACGTGGTCCTGCCTTTATTCCATTAAGCGATGGGAAAGCTTATATCAGCAGCAGTTTATAACGGATATTTCGACGTTTAAAATCATTTTTTACTGAAAAAATGCGATAACCCTGTTTAAAATTACCTATTAAATGTTTTAATTTTACAATATGCAATTTTTTTAATGCGAAAATACGGTTTTATTTCATACCCCAGCCAACCCCTTTTTCACTTCTTGGAGTAGAGGCTGGATGGGGTATGAAAGTTAACAATAGGGCCAGGTAATGACATTTTACTTTTGTACTTTGAAAGCGAGTAAATATAAAGCCACATGGAAGATTATCGTAAACTAAATGTGTATTTCCGCAATAAATACAGATTATTATTATTATTATTAGTAGTAGTAGTAGTAGTAGTATTATATTGATGATGACGTTACACGAAGGCCTCGGGTAACAGATGTCATATATAAACCTAAATCATTCCAGCCTTAAATGTGTTAAAGTCAGTAAAAGATCCCTATTTCTAACTGAGTTATGTTATAAAACCTATATGTACTACTGATGTTATTACTTTATTTTAAACTATTACCATTTTAGACATTATAGTAGTTATATAATGGTTCTGGCTAAACTCCTAATATAAACCATGTTCTGATGTAGCTTTGTAAAAGTTATTGCATCATAGTCCATAAAGGTGTAAATTTAAAGTGATATTCTTATGTTACGTGCAACATAGGCTTAAGTTACGCGTCACATAACTAACCAATGAAACGATGTTCTTATGTTACGCGTAACTTATGTAGCCAATGAAATGATGTTCATATGTTACGCGTAACAATATTATGCATAACATAGGCTTTAGTTACGAGTAACATAACTATGTCCGTATGTAACGCGTAACTTAAGGAGCCAATGAAAGTATGTTGTTAGGTTACGCGTTGCTTAAGCAGACTATCATTTTAAAATGTTGTTCTTAAGTTGCGCACAGCATAGGCTTAAGTTACGCGTAATTTAACTTTGGTTACGCGTAACGTAGGATCGTATGACCCTGTCGGCCAGAACAGCATCATTTACGCTACATTAACTGTGGTTACGCGTAACTTAAGCCTATGTTACTCGTAACTTAAGCCTGTAACATAAGAACATGATTTCATTGGTTGGTTTGGTTAGGCGTAACATCTTACGCGTTATGTCCCTGATGGCTAACCATAACTGTAGTCGTAACTTCGTTAAAGTCTTAAAAAAAATTGACTACGATAGTATACTCGTAAATAAATAAAACTATTAAAAGCTATGTCATATTAAAAAGGAAAATAAAATATTAAACTACTAAAGCGAACGTTTTCTCTTTTAATACTCTCTATAGGGAATGATAAAATAGCAATAACATCAGCCAGTAAACCTGTGATTTAACGAATGTAAAACTACTTGATTAGATATAGGACTCCTAAGACTCAGTGAATTACGACTAATGTATCTAGTATCAAATGACTTAAATTAAAGAGTAATAATTTAAAAAATATTAAAGTGACTCTTTAATTGCTTAAAATGATGATATACAACAGATGCTCTCTTAAAAATAGACGAAGAGTCTATACGTACTTATTACCCTAAACGAATGCTAAATAAATGCGCCATAAGATATGATAAAAAAAATCAGTGATGATGGCAATTCGGTGGAGGTCGGAGTCGTTGTGGCGTTGTATACTAAGCTCAATAAAACTGTGAGCCGAAAGTTAATTGCCTGTGCGAGGAACGCCGCACAAACATTTAATAACAAAATACATATAATAAAACGCGCAACGTCAAAGTCGCACAGAACCGCACAATGAAAATACGTATGCTTTTCCTACTAACTAAAGACTAAATGGGATAAACAATTTAGCTTTTAATAAATGTAAAACGATTATTTCAAAAGTGTTTAAACTTAGCGCGCACACAGTTGCTTTAATCAATAACCCATAATGCATTACTACATCTACATCCATCGGAAACATAATCACGTCAACCCGAGATAAGGATAAACAATTAGAATTTGGCTGATTACACTCGTTACAAAAAGGTAACTTCATACAATCTAGTTATAGGTGATAAGGTATGAACTGAAAGTGTAATCGTTATTTTAATAAATACAGAGAGATATCTAAAAGGTCGATATAACATCAACTCGCGAAAGTAAAAGTAGAAATGCAAAATAGCTAGGCACTACATTATTATTAACAGTAGTAAAAAAGAAAGGATTGTCAATGTTTAGTATGTCATCCAGATACCGAGAGGTATTATTAAAGCTTTCGATGATATGCCTACACCTGAAATATGCTTACACCTGAAATATGCCTACACCTGAAATATTATGCCTACACCTGAACTATGGTTACACCTGAAATATGCCTACACCTGAAATATTATGCCTACACCTGAAATATGCCTACACCTGAAATATGGTTACTACTTAAATATGCCTACACCTGAAATATGCCTTCACCTAAAATATGCCTTCACCTCATCTTAATTAGGTGTTTAAATGCATGAATACTTCTTTTACATCGCATTATAGATATTCTTTTCTTTTTAACATGGAAGCTAAATGAAAGCACGAGAATACGTCCATTGCTTGTATTGTGTATAGGAATTTC
This sequence comes from Cyrtodaria siliqua, assembly GCA_037043455.1. Taxonomy (NCBI): domain Eukaryota; kingdom Metazoa; phylum Mollusca; class Bivalvia; order Adapedonta; family Hiatellidae; genus Cyrtodaria; species Cyrtodaria siliqua. The sequence continues at coordinate 44,231 of JAWPHD010012188.1, forward strand.
AGGCATTCACCTAGTTACGCGAACCTTTAACTTTAATTCTAACACGACCTCCGCAGTCTTTCATATACACAAAGAAGAGAGACAGCTGTATGTTATTCTACGATAAAATACAACTGTTCCATTAATTACCCGCGTATATTTCATCCGTTGGAAGCGCCACGTTACATGACGTAACTTGGTAAATATACGTCACGAAGACAAACTCAACAGTAGTTTTAATGAAATGTTAATTACAACAAACTTGCCATGCTCCCAAACCGTGCACACACCCGATATAAACCCGTCATATGCATCAGTACATATAACATTAATAAGCATCTTGAACAAGGTGAGAACGTTTGACGTCATACAGCGCAAGCTATATGACGTAAGCAGTGTATTAATTGTTTGTCACGTGACTACTAGTGTATTGAAACGCAGAACTTTGCATACGGGGGCGCCCAATGGAACAGCCTGTAAACCATAGCAGCCTGATTACCTTGACCTCCGAGATAATATATAGTGCCCCAACAATAGCGTAAACAATGGGGTTATTGTTGTTAGAATCGAAATAATAAATACGTACCTGTATTTTATCGGTGAATAAAATACAGTTAGGTGTTCGGATGCGTAGTAATTAAATCATAACGCACTCGTGATTTAATTACTACGCATCCGAACTCCTAACTGTATTTTATCATAACGCACTCGTGATTTAATTACTACGCATCCGAACTCCTAACTGTATTTTATTCACCGATAAAACACAGGTACATATTTATTATTTCTTAATTATATCTTATCGTGCCAAAAGCAAACATATTCATTGTCATTCTTAAGTTTGTGGTTTTCTATTACGGGTGTTGTACAACAGAAGAAGTACAAGGCAATCGATAAAATTCATCGTTATATAACAATCGTCATTTTAGGATAATAGTAACTTATTTGATATGGGAAACTTTACAATTGTTAACAAATAATGGAAGAAAATAATAAACCAACATGAACTGTTTAAAATAGGACTTTCATTTCTGACTGTGTTGCCTAGTTAACTTGAGATATGTTTTACCCTCGTAACTGGTTTATATTATGTGTCATTATTTCGTGGTGGTGGAATTTGCTAAGAAACGTAGGTAATTTCTGTATTATTAATTAATAATTCAAGTAATGTTTATTTCTTAATTTGATGACTCAGAGTTGGTTTAACATATATTTTAAAATATATATTCAGGTGTCCCATTTTCTTTTTGCGAGTATTTTATGCACACATTAGATAAGACATTCCTTTTGTGTGTGATAATGGTTTATTAATAGTATCCACTCTAGAGTAATACGTTATATACTCGGTAAACAAGTTTTGGACCAGGGCATATAATGGCGCATAAAAAGAAAACCAGTTGACGGATTTTAATATTTTATGTATCAAATCAAAGACAAAAATGTATTCCATTACATAAAATAAAATAAACAAATCAATATCACCGGTAAATAATCACAGTAGCTATCCGAATGCACTAAGAGTCACTAAAAAAGTTGCAAAATTTCTCAATAATGAGTAACCGCCACCATGACACTCCATGAGCCTGTCCCTGGTCGAATACACAAACAGTGTTCGAACCCGTACAATGGTCGCTAAACCATGACATTCCACCATAACCGTTATTATCTCAGTTGATAATTGACAATAGATCAACAATCAACATTAATTGTCGTTTACAATGAAAGTTTGCAAAAAAAAAAAACACTTTTTATTGGTTACTCGAACGTCTGTAACTGTTACTTTTCATGGACTTTGCAACACTTTTTACAGACCCTTTGTGTGTTCGCGATATTTTTTAAAAATCAAATCTTGTTTGGAATTTAATGTTTCTGGTACCAAATTAACCGGGTAGGGTAGACCATGGTTACTAAAAAAGATACTTAGATTCTGTCCACTAGTTTTATTTTTATATGACTTTATATACCCTGGTCCAAAACTTTTTTTTACCGAGTATGTAAAGATAATAGTAGGACGCAGACTTATGACTAGCAAATGATGGAACGAGCGTTCACCACTGTAAAATCAGGACAAATGTACAATCAGGACATATGTACAATAAGGACATATATACAATAAGGACATATATACAATCAGGACATATATACAATCAGGACATACGTCTAGGAACTTTATGCAAAGTAGACAAAAGTATATATAACAGACAAACAGGCAAATTAGCATTCACAGAATACGGTCAACCAAAAACAAGCATTCAAAACAAACAACAGTTACAAGGATAAACAGCAGCAATGTAGACAAAACCGCAAACATAAAAAAGTTGAAATAAGGGCAACCGCCTTCGAAAGCTCAGTGGCTAAAGACCGCTTGGTGGTTAAAACAGGTTCGTTCTAGGGCGCACCAAACCTCACTTGAAGCCTATCGCCATCCCAGTTAAACGAGTGTAAATAAAAAGATCCCTGCCATGCTATATCCTCTAACAAACTAGGTAGCAATAAATAGAGGATATTTGTTGTTTTGGAGTGAATAACATATTTTATTTCATCGAGAAGTGAGAACATTTTATATTTTCACGAATGCGAAGCATGAGTGAAAATATATAGAGTATAATAACCAGTGTTTTTGAGATACGCAAATATCTACCGAGGTAGAGAAATGGCCCCGATATAAGAACGAGTGCGGACGATATAAGAACGAGTGCGGAGTACGAGTTCTTATATCGGGGTCATTTCTCTACCGAGTTTAATAACCAGTGTTTTTGAGATACGGGAAATATCTACCGAGGTAGAGAAATGGCCCCGATATAAGAACGAGTGCGGAGCCCGATATAAGAACGAGTGCGGTGCACGAGTTCTTATATCGGGGCCATTTCTCTACCGAGGGAGATATTTTCAGTATCTCAAAAACACTGGTTATTAAACTATATATTACATAATTTAAAATGATATTTTATTAATATTTCTAATGATTCACGCCTTTTTACACCAGTTTGCACGAGAACGCCAAGACGACGTTACGTCTTCTAAGACGACGTTACGTCATACAAACAAAACAAGTGGAACCGGAACTCTTCGTTATTCTCCGTAATCGTTATTTCCTAGTGGCGGAATCTGACGAAGACGTCCGTAAAACAATCGGAACGTCATTTGGCATTCCCGCCACTGACGGAAAAGGCCGAGCAATGTTCCGTACTGGGAAATATCTCCCACCAGCAAACGAGTAGATATAGCTTTTCTATTCCCATCATTTCCTATACAAATCACAGAAAATATGTAATATAAAAGTTTTCTCACTTTGAGATGAAATAAAATATGTTATTCACGACAAAACCACAATTTTTTTTTTTTTTTGCGATTTTACAAAAAAAAATTTAGGGAAACTATGGTAGAACAACAAAATTAGTCCCGGCAGCTACTGTGAAAAAAAACTCTATATTCCACAGTGTGGAATAACACTTTTATTTCACTGATAAAATACGGTATTTCATTGCATATCAACCAAAAACAAGCATTCAAAACAAACAACAGTTACAAGGATAAACAGCAGCAAAGTAGACAAAACCGCAAACATAAAAGAGTTGAAATAAGGGCAACCGCCTTGGAAACGACCGCTTGGTGGTTAAAACAGGTTCGTTCTAGGGCGCACCAAACCTCACTTGTAGCCTATCGCCATCCCAGTTAAACGAGTGTAAATAAAAAGATCCCTGCCATGCTATATCCTCTAACAAACTAGGTAGCAATAAATAGAGGATGTTTGTTGTTTTGGAGTGAATAACATATTTTATTTCATCGAGAAGTGAGAAAACTTTATATTTTCACGAATGCGAAGCATGAGTGAAAGTATAAAAGTTTTCTCACTTTGAGATGAAATAAAATATGTTATTCACGACAAAACAACAAATTTTATTTTTTATTTTATGATTTTACAAATTTATTTTAGGGAAACTATGGTAGAACGAACAAAAGTAGTCCCGGCAGCTACTGTGAAATAAAACTCTATATTCCACAGTGTGGAATAACACTTTTATTTCACTGATAAAATACGGTATTTCATTGCATATCATAACATAAAAGGCAATATAAAACAAAGATGATTATGTATATATGAATATAAAACAAACAAAAAGCCTAGACAGTCACAAAGCATGTACTCGGTGACTTGACAGAACCCAAAGCAACAAGAAAATAAACCGTTTAGGGCGTGAAAAGATGAGATGCATTTATTAAATGTTACCATCGCTTTCGTTATTTTGGTAGATGTCATCATAGGGTTCAAACGTTTGCGAATTGTAAATGGGTCAACCGCTAAACATGTAGATCGTTGCAAAATGATATATATTCGAAAAGACTGGTACAACTTTAGTCAAAGTTGTTTTGTTTTTATGTGAAATAAATTAGTCCATATAATAGTCCATCTATCCAGCGAGTGCAGACGAGACATCATTTCTTAAAATTGTACCAAACTTTTTGAGTATAAAGCGCACAATTTTTTCAATATAAGTATTCTTTCTGACATGTTCACATTAATAGCGTTGAATTACTGTCATGTACTATATGGTTGATATTGCGCATGTCTGAAATATGCATTTGGTTGAAAATTTCGCTTGACCATATCCCATACATTTTGGATCTTCTTTTGTTTTAAATATGTCCGACCGACAGTCCTTAATCGTGTAAATATGACAATGATCATAACTGGTAAACGGTCAGGTTATTCACGAAAAATGCGACTGTCCAGCGTAACAAAGATCTGTTAAAATGAAAACATATAACACTATAACAAGTATATGTCACGGATTGTTCTAAACATAACCATTGTTTGGATTGCTATGGACGGAAACAATTGCAAAGACCTTTGTTTTACTCGTTTATAAAGGTCTTATGAAAACTTTGAAACTATTTTCTTTTTTCAAATGTGATTCTACCAGATTGTCATAAACACACACGTTTTTTAACATATTCTCGTTGTAAACAATTTAAAGAAAAGTAGACTGCAAACGGGTGAATTTTGTCATACACGTAATTGAATAAAAGCGAGTGCATGTGTTTGTATACCGTCACATAAATGTACCATTCTATATTATTCAGAAATATGGATATTTCACCATCAGCATCTGACAAAGACGACATACGTCAGAAACAGTCACAGCAAATGAATCAAACGACAGAACTGAAAGAATTAAATGAAACGTCGCGTCATTTAAGACAGAAAACAAATGTAGCTCGTTTCAAAAGATCAGAAATTAGTCGGCCACTTTCAAGCAGCAGCAGTAGCAGCAACGATCATGACACCAGCCAAGACATGAAAAGAAGAAAACAGTGGAGGTCACCTGAAGGTAAATATAGCTATAAAACATAATGTTTAGCTCTATTTGTCCAATTCCAAGCGATCAAGCTTATGCGAAGGTATTTCGTCGTCCGGCGAAGCAATTTAACAAATACGACATCGTTGAAACCGCAAAAAATAATTAAATATTGGCCATACTACTTCTAAAGTGGTATTCTTTAAGCTAATGGGTTTTGTTTTTTATAGTCGTTTGTCCATATAAGCTGCTACCGTTACGGAATAGATCGTACGTATGGATGTTTCAAAAGACATCACCTTAACCACCGCTTATTATTTTCTAATAAAATGTACATGCTCCTTCAGCTGACCTCTAAACTGTATGCTTTCCTCAGCATTTAATATTTAAGATGGTCATCAGGGCAAGACCAACATTATATAACGCCATACTTTTTTATATGGCAATTTATTGAAATAGCTTTTTCTTTGAAACCACACAAATGGACGATATATTTGCTTTCTTTGCCTCCAATCAATCAAGATTGTTACATTCTAAAATGCATTTCAAATTGAAGATGTTTTAACAAGATCTATGAGTATGTTTATACAATGTCATGTTATGGGTTTGTTCCTTAGGTTAACCTATATCAAGTTCAACATTTTCATAATGACTATTATGGTTATATATAGGAGTTGTATAGAGACTATGTAAAGGGTAGAGATCTAAAAGACGAACAGGAAATGTACAAAAACACGCATGAAAACAAACGATAATTACAAGGATAAATAAAATGCAATGTATATGACATCACAAACATAAAAGGGTGGTCAACAGGGATGTCACATTGGAACGGTCATTGGCCAAAAAGACTGCTGGGGTTCAAACCAGGTTGAAGGGTGCACCAAACCTCCCTCTTACCCTAGTGTCATCCCAGAAGAACGATACAATGTAAATAAAGTAATCCACGCCATGCTATATCCTCTACTAGGCAGTATTACTAGGCAATATAAGTATAACACAAAGTTGATCATGATTATATGAATATAAAAAGCAAAAACCTAGAAAGTAAAAAAGCAAGTACTCGGTGACTTTGCAGAATCCAGAAAAACAAAAGAATAAACCATTAAGGGCACAGAAACACAAGATTGGAGACAAACATCTAACGTTACCGTCCTCTCATAACTTAAGTAGACGTCATCATGGGGTCCACAATGTGTCCGGCCATCGCGCACAATCAAAGAGAAAAGCACTGGAGAAACTGTATCTCGGTCAACCACTAAACATGCAGTGCGTTGCAAAATGGCAGTGTCGTGACCGCTTATATAACCATTTAAACACGTTATAAAAGATTGTATGAAAGTGTTCATAATCAAGTATCTTACAAAGTTTGCAAATCACGTCCATATAAATCAGGTTGTGATAGTTCTTGTCACAGACGAGTTAGTTTTTATATTTTAAAAGCATATCAGGTTTAAGATACTACCAGTTTGCAAAGACTTTTCGAATTTTATAGCAAGGTAACCTTAGCTTTTTCGGATAATAAAGTCCTCAATTCGACTACAAGCTCTAGAAAAGTGAACAAGTTGAGAAACATTTACGTCATAAGATATGTGCTTATTATTTTTTCCGTTTTTATTTGAGAGATGCAAATCGAGAAAAGAAGCCATAGTCTCAGAAATATTAGCTTTTTGAAATCGTACAGGTTTGCATTAGGTGGTTTTTATTTGTCATTTAGTTTGATGTACTAAATAAAATACAAAGTGACCTATGATCAAAATAATACTTGACGATCATATTTTTCCCACCCTGAGAGGTAATGTAAAAGGCAACACCTCGTATGGCCCCTAGCACCGGAGCTTAAGCGGTATTCTATTTAAAACGTCATATATTTTGGGCTCATTTGGTCCCAAAGGACCAGTAAAAATAACACTTCCGACAGTCACGACATTACATGTATTGTATGCGTATTGCATTTATTTTCTAAGGAATATCAAACGTTCGCTGCCATAACTTTAGTGTTTGAAATGTAGGTTATGATTTAAATAAACACGACTTAATACACATTAAGTAAATGCTGTTATATGTTATTTCGTTTATATAGAAAACCAAGAACGTTTAACAAAGGCACTACAGCAGAACATTCAACCGCTTGTTGCTACCTTGCAGTTCACAGAATCTGAAATACCAGACCTTCTTCTTGATGGATGTTTAACCGAAGACGAATGTAGTTCAATAAGGGTTTTGACTCAAAAAATCCGCATGGTTGTTCGTTTGATGAAGGGTCGTAGTTACAAAACAATCGAAACGTTTCTAACTATGATAAAACAACAATGTCCATTAATCGTGGAAAAAATATGGGCAGATTACAACTCATGCCTAGACGTTAAGGGCTTTGATAGAAAAACGTGTATAATTAGGAAACTTAAAAACGATGTAGATGTCAAATACGTCATTGATTTGCTATGGTCAGAAGGCATTATCTCTGATGTTTTATTTGAAGATATCACGAAATGTGAAAGGCCAGCTGGTGACCAAGATAACTTATGGGAGAGTCTTCTAGATGCCTGCCAGAAAAGCAAAAGCATGGAACTGCTATGTAGGGCGCTTCAGGTAAACAGTTTCTATGCACATTTAGCAAATCGAATCAAAGATCATGTGGATGACTCTACCCCAACGTGTGTATGCAAATGTCCAATAATTCAAACACAATCACATACACATAAAGATAATCAACACAAAACCCCCCGACTCCTCGTCTTCGTACTCTCCAAGAAGCTCCCGAAACAGCCAATATAGTTTGTTTGACAATACTGATACGATTGAAAGCATGGAAGACAATGACAGTTCAAGAGTTGAAACACCAAATTCCAAGGATATGATTGAAACACATAATAAAGGCAGTTGTTTGCTTATTTATACGAATGAAAGCGTGGAAGACAAGGACATTTTGAGAATTGAAAGATCGAATTTCAACTACATGATTGAAAAGCGTAATAAAGGCGGTCGTTTGCTTGACAACATATATACGATTGAAGGTGTGGAAGAAATAGAAATCCCGAAAAGACAAACGAATTCTGATTCCATGAATGAAACCTGTATGGAAAGCGGTAAATCAAGGAAATGGTGGCATGTTATTTGCACATGTTTAAGGCGTAGTACATATATTGTCGAAGAAGAAATTAACGGATTCCGGCATGAGCAACACAAGGCAGAACCAGCTATGTTCCTAGTGAACCAGGCATTTGATTCGGATGAATAAGAAGAGAAGAACAATTTACAGCCTATTATGCAGCTACGTCTCTTCAATATGCCCAGTGTATTCATCCGACAACGGTGGCATGCATTTGTAGTTTTATCATGGTACCAGAGTGAATATTGACGGTATCTACGTGTTGATTTTCTTTTGAGTTTATTTCCGATTTATTGGCGACGACTTTCTCTATTTGTCCAGCAGTTTTATTAAGGGTCGTTAATTGCAGCTTGTTATGAACGTGGAGTGCGTAGTCTAGTGGTAGAGCGCCGAACTCATGATCGAGAGGTCGTGGGTTCGATCCTTCGTCGCGACCACGTTATTTATCCTTGAGCAAGATCATTAATCCACATTGCTTAGTACTGGTTCTACCCAGGAAGCCATCGAGAGTGATTAATCTAAGTTGCAAGAACTTGTTTCGCAATCGATGTAAAATAAATATGTTTAAAACAAAACATAAAACAACGTTTCTCCATAAGGCTAACTATAGTCGCATCATATGTACATAATATGCATAAAACGTAGTCATACCTTTCCATACAGAAATTAAACAGGCTCGTAGCTAGGTCTAGGAACACCAGGGCAGTTGCCTCGGTAGAATGTGTTTGGGAATGTACACACTGAAATGCATACAATACATAAAACTCTTGTAAATCGCGCGACAAGAGCTGTCGGAGAACAGCGCAGCTCGACTATTCGATTTTTCAGAGAATAATAAATTATATAGCCAATATATACCACCAGCAAACAAGGCTAAATCAATGTGGGGCTGGGGGTGCGGGGCGGGTATAGAAACTTGACTGATATAAAATTATTGTTAGAATGTCATTATTATAGTAAAATTTGGGGGAAGGTGTGATTTTTATCTTCTTTTTATCAGTTTTAATCCAAAATTGCTGTCATTTTAAAGAAATTTGTGGTCGAAAGGCAACTCGGGTAGGGAGTGGATAGCTGGCGAATTTTTATTGTTCCCATTTCAGTTGTTTTTTATTGATATTTCATCTGTGTATCTGAATTTAATCTAAATTGTTTTATATGTAAATGACTGCATTAAAATCAAAATTTAATATCCAAATAATGGAAGATAAAATTAAAACAATTCCCTTCCCCCACGTCCTCCATGTGAGGGGAGCCCATAAATCAATGGGGGGAGGGGGGCAGGGCGGAGGCACATCATTGATATAGGTGTAGATTTGATAAAACAAAACAACACAGACATGTAAAAAAACACAAATAAAAACAACATTCGGGTGGTGGTGATGATGGGGTGGTGGGATGATTGGGGGGGGGGGTGGGGTGCGAAACATATTGATAAACTGATAAAACAAAACAACACAGATATATGCAAAAACAAACAAAAAAAAGACATTCGGGTGGTGATGATGATGAGGTGGTGGGATGGTTGGAGGTGAGGGCGAAACATATTGATCAACTGATAAAACAAAACAACACAGATATATGTAAAAAAAAAAGTGGGGGAGGCGTGGTGTGTGGTGGTGGGGGTGGGGGCAGAGATGGAGCAACATAGCTATATGTGTAAAAATTGCCCAAAACAACACAGAAATATGGAGAAGAAAACGGGCTCGGGAACGCGCTCGGTGGAGTGGGGGGGGGATGGGGGGGAGGGGGAGGACCGGAAGGAGGTTGCCCAATATGGTTGAAGTAGAATAAAATACATAATGCTATAAGCAATCCCAAACCAAAATTATAGATATATACACCTTACATGAATCTAGATCTGCCTTCATTGCACATTTTATGGGCCATCACAATTTGGGTCCCATGGGAGCCCAGAATTTACAGAAAACAAAATTACTTATGCAACCCTTTATAACATTCTATAACGAAACCAATTCCCATATTTAGTTGAGCTAGGACAAGAAATGTAAACACAGAACACAGAAATATGGAGAAAAAAACGGGCTCGGGAACGCGCTCGGTGGAGTTGGGGGGGGGGGGATGGGGGGGAGGGGGAGGACCGGATGGAGGTTGCCCAATATGGTTGAAGTAGAATAAAATACATAATGCTATAAGCAATCCCAAACCAAAATTATAGATATATACACCTTACATGAATCTAGATCTGCCTTCATTGCACATTTTATGGGCCATCACAATTTGGGTCCCATGGGAGTCCAGAATTTACAGAAAACAAAATTACTTATGCAACCCTTTATAACATTCTATAACGAAACAAATTCCCATATTTAGTTGAGCTAGGACAAGAAAGGTAAACAATATAGACCTGTACAAAAGACAGCTTACACGCAAAATTTGATGTGAAATAGACACATTTTAAGGGATATCAGCATTCGGGTTCCATGGGAGCCAAGGGGTTACAGAATCAAAATTACTTAAGCTTAAGCAGCCCGTAAGATAATGCTATAAGGAAGCTCATGGCCAAATTTGGTTGTGCTAGGATAAGAAATGTAAGAAATATAGACTTGTAAACACAGCTTACACGCAAAATTAGATGTGAGATGGGACAGAATTTGGGTTCCATGGGAGCCCATGGGTTACAGGAACCAAAATTGCTAATGCAGTCCTTATGTAGTCCTTAAGAAAATGTTATAAGAAAGCCCATGGCCAAATTTGGATGTGCTAGGATAAGAAATGAAATGTTAGAGAAATAGACTTGTAAACACAGCTTACACCCAAACCTTGATGTGGGACGCCGACGCCGACGCCGACGTCGGGGTGATTACATACATTCCATACATACACTAAACTTCTTGTTCGAAACATCAACTGCAGGCATTGCTATGATGTCCTTCTCTATAAAAAAATGAGTTTCGTTACGAACAAATATATAACTTAAGATTTACAGGCAAAACACACACATTTGCAAATAATGATGAAAAAATATAAACTTTGGCCAAAATATATCTTTATATGGTATGTGATAATACAGCAACAATAACTAATCATTTTTTTGTATCATAATATATAAATGAAATGCTTATTTTGGTAAATTTATAAAAGCATCGGTAACATACCAGCAAACTGTCCTATAATTTGTCAATTTCTTAAAATTTCGATAAAAAATTCGAACTTTTATTCAACATTTATATTTTTGACTTAAAATAATACATACGATCATATTTAAATTTCAAACTCAGTTTTAAATAATTACGATATCCATTTAGTGACATTATTTGGTTTATGGTAAAACTCTACGGCAATAGAAACATATAGGTTTAAAATTGGAAACTAGTGGGTACCTAATTCAAAATGCAATTTAAAGCGAATCACGTGAACTTGTAGATTATTTTTAAATGCATGTTCTAAATAATATATTTCACAACATTAAATCACGCATGTTTTATGATAAACAAAAGTGTTACGTTATAAGTTGAACACTTTTCGTATATAATACCATTTTACATATTTAAAACTGAAATTTACTTATTTAATCCCTGTATTACACCTATATAAAGAACGGGCTACACACTAGTAAATTAGTAATGTCATGCTTCTGGTTAAGAAAACCAGTTTGTCTTTTATGAAACCTTCGCCATACCCGGAACATTTATCGTCAACGTTTTTGTAATCAGTATACTAGTAATTTCAGTCCAAAGTCAGCGTTTTGCGTGAATGCTTTGTTTGTTGATGTGTTACTATAAATACTTCGTTTTTATTGACATGAATGTCATTTCTTTATATGTACTTCTTTTTCTTTGCTTCCACGGGTTTTGCTCACAATATGACCTACTTATGTGTTAATTAATTCATTCATTCATTACATGAGGCCTTAAAACACCATTAATTATTCACTGACTGACTGAGTGACTGGCTGGTTCGCTGGCTCGGTCGCTCCTCATTCGCTCACTCACTCACTCACTCACTCACTCACTCACTCACTCACTCACTCACTCACTCACTCACTCACTCACTCACTCACTCACTCACTCACTCACTCACTCACTCACTCATTTATTACATGAGGCCTTATGACGACTGCATTTTAAAAAGTGTTTTATGTCATTTTCAACACATGCAAGTTTATATATGACGGTCGATTTTTTTGTGGTGGAGGCAGACCACCCACTTTTATTGGGTACAACTAGTACTGTACACTTCCCGCCAACCGTAAGAGTCGATACTTCCTCACTTACAAGTAAAGCTCCCAGTGGGATTCGGATCCGCAGCGGTGATAGGCGAAGGTTTACATTCGGCAACGGAGACGATTCATTTGATTTGATTTGAATGGAGTTTTATATCATTTTTTGCACTTGCTTTTAAAATTAAAACAATTTGTTTGACTGCATGTATGTAAATATTAGTCGAGAAGAGTGAGAATTAAGTGACGAAATATTGAATTGAATGTGTTTAACGGTTAACCAACATATTATAGGTTATTTAGAGCCGCCCATAGAGAGACAATGCTGAATAGGAATCCGGGAACCTGCCCTACACTTCCTAACGAATTTATTCCTATGGTTCTTTAATGTGCTCAGATGATACACGGGACGAGCAGTTTACATCTCCATCAAAGGCACGAAATTAGAAGTAAATAATAAGTTTAACGGACGGAATGAAGTCGGAGTTTAGCCGAATTGGAATTTAACGGCACGCCACCACAAAAAGGTTATATGGCACCAACAGAAATAAACAGGCCTCTCTCCATTTACCTCTAGATAAAACATATGCAGAATTGGCATAGAACCTTCTCATCTGCAGAACTGCAGAGCTGATCTGCAGAACTGCAGTTGTTGCAAATTCTATTGTAAACACTCCATCTTTCACTGGAGCCACGGTCGTTGTTTTCTGCCACCACTAAAGTAGCGCATGAAACAATATAGGGATGACGATTAAGAATTTTAATGAACATGGCTAAAATGACACAATGAACAGGACTTCATTTAACCCGTTTATACATGTAACATTATCAACACATGTTTACTGACACGGTGGCCGATTGGTTAGCATCTTTGCAACTCTTTCAAAAGGTTTCGGGTTCGAATCACAGTGCGGTCACATCTCAGATTTTTAAAACATACTCCCGCAGTAGTTTACTCGTGCAAGGTTTTTTGAAACTATGCCATCTTTCAAGTGGAGTGTAAACAGGTAAAGTCGCAGATCTCGTTGCATGGAAAGCCATACCCCGTGTACGTTAAAGGTATCTATAACTTTTGTGTTTTCACAACCGCAATCCTAAGCCTTGTCATATGTCCCCAATACAGGTTTTTAAAGTAAAACAAATAATTAATATATAGACATACTAGGATGCAATATTTATATAATGTCTACATCGTCCCCATCATTTGTCAAACTGCAAAGACAATTCTTAAGTTTGGATTGGTCAACGCACCGCAGGCATACAATTGACGATTTCCTCATTGGTACCACTTATCTACCGTCAATACACAAAAACGAAATGGCGGAGATTGTGCTACCGATCGAATATTTCGTGTTATTGATAAACAGTGTTATTCAGTTTGGGCATAATAGGCTGACAAACCCGGAAATAGTGTTGCATCCGTTTAAAAAATATATAAACTTCGAATTAAGATTTTAAAAAAAACACACGCTTATATTGGCGGCTTATATTTAAATATATAGCCACTTCCGGATTGAAATTCGTGGAAATTCGCTAATTAACATATGTTAAGCGTCAGTATAAAAACGTTTGCAGTATAACCAAATTCGTTATTGTGGTCTCACATTCCTTGCCCGGAAATATAGGTATAAGTAAGGTTGGGACATAGGCTCGCACTCCTTGCCTGGACAATTTAAGTATAAGTAAATTTTCCCGCAGGAAATGTGAGTCCATGTCCTCATTTAACAGATAACTGTATTACACATGTTAAAATCATGAGGCTTTCATACGTGATTTTTAAGTTTGCGTGCATGTATTCGGTAAAGATATATACTCAGTTGAAAGGAAGCTGGACACTTTGAACATGTTACTTTAAACCCTATCCTCTTTATCAAGTGACAGTCCCTTAATGATTCGACCTATTGAGAAACAAATGACATGATATTGGCAATGGAATAATAAAAACGTTGGTACCAAACATGGCATATTCATTTTGGAATTTGTCAATTTAATTCTAAAAAAATGTATACAATTAAATCTAAACAAAACTCAGTGTCCACTTTCTTTTGCAACTGAGTATTGTTATTAAAAAGATCACTCAGTCATGTAATACATAATTATTTCATTCTCCAATAATTCCAACTAAGTACTGCCTTAACTGGTTAAATAGTATCACGTGATAACATGTGAACATGCATTTAGTACTCTGTTTTTACGATGATGTAATAATACAAGTTGCCCAGATGCGATGATAAAAAAATAAGGTAACTGATGGAATTCTAAAAGACTAACATTCATATGATCCGTTTTATTTCAAAGCATGTACATACGAGTGATATGATTAAGCAGCAAACACCCAGTTGAATAAATCGTCAATAACCCAAATACCTCCCACTATACTCATGCAAATAATCGCATTCGTACGCATGCACTTGTTTGATAACCCAAATAACACAAATATGACATTTATGCAAGTGATAAGTGGATTGTCTACTTCATTGTACATCGCGGTTAGGTAGTAAAAATAAAATCAAAGCTTTCAAAAAACCAAAGCTTCTAAAACAAAACAAAAACGACCTGTCCCTAGTCCCATACCTGAATAAAGTGGTTTTAGCTTTTAAAAAGACACGGAATAAACCCAACTAAGCGGCCATTCCTACATTATATCCAAGTTAAAAATTCACCCGAAGTACAATTAACATGACATTGGAGAAACGAAAGAACAATAGTATACAACGAAAAGATATGTATAGTAACGCACATTGGTTTAACCGAATACGTCCTTTGTGTAAAAGTGTGTTGTATTTCACGTGGAAAACGTCATATTTATTGAAGGTTACGGCTGATAGTATTTCTCACAAGAGTATACTCCAAAAGTAATATACCTTGTTTTATGCCTAATTATATAATACAATAGTTTATTATATTCTGATAGTGTTATTTTCAAATTCAGCTTGATTTCAGAAGATTCATTGCATATTGCATTACAAAGACCAATGAGTGAAGATGAAAATTGTGACAGCAAGCAGTTCAGAAACCAGACGAATACTTCTCTACGCAGGCAGTGCGATAGTTTAAAAAACGCTGATGATTCTAGCAGCAGTAGTGGACATGATTCAAGAAATCACACAAGGAGAAAGAGGACTTCAAAAATATCGACTGGGAAATATGGTAATACATATTCGAGTCGTTAAAACAATATTATTCTCACCTGGATATATTTCTTCTTTGACTCATATTTCAAACGGTTACCGTAGGCCAGGGTTTTTATGCCATATAATACAAAAAAAACTTACGTAGGCGGACCACTGACAATTTAATTTAAATTACTTCAATATACCCTCATATAACATAGCATACTTTTAACCTAACATACTTTTAACAAGTGTTAAAATTCTACATGTATATTTATATAAAAAAAAAAATACTTCGATATTCCAGAAAGTCAAGAACACCTTTCGAAGGCCTTACAGAAACATAGTTACTTATTGGTGGATACGCTGCTTTGCACAGAATCCGAAATACTGGATAGCCTAGTTGACGGTTGCTTAACCGAAGATGAGAGCAATTCGATAGCGCGAAGTCATTGTAGAAAAACACAAACCCGTCGTCTCATTTTGCTAATGAAAGGGCGAAGTTTTGCAGTTATCAAGAAGTTTTTGGATATAATAAAACAACACAGCCCTACTGCTGTTGAACTTATATGGGAACATTACAATATTTGTATAGCAAATGGACATTCCACTGGACACATGTGCCCTGTTTGTCAACTTAAAGGCGATGTTGATATAAAGGACGTTGTTGATTATTTGTTTTCAGAAGGCGTTATTTCTGCTGTCTTGTATAGTGATATTACAAATTGTGAGAAAACAGTTGGGCGACAAGATCAACAATGGGACGAACTTTTAAACGTCTCTATTGAAGGCAAACATCTTCATCACCTGGCATCAGCACCCAAATTAAAATGTCACTATACACATATTGCAAATTCTATACAGGAACAAATCAAGAATCAAGAAAAACTGAAGAATTGTACTTGCCGCAAAGCTTTGCAAAGTCCGTGCTTTACAGAACAATTGATAAATGACCACGACGATGACGCTGCGACTTGTTCACCAGCTGAAAGCTCACATTCCGATGACTTGTACAGCGACATCGACCTTACAGAAGAAGATGAAGTCGAAAAAGGCACAATTGGTTCATCCGCAAATGACGTTTGTGTTCAAATACATGATGGTGACAAAACAAGTCACAACACTTTTGAACCACCAACTCGGAACAGTTTGTTATCAGTGAAACGCCGGCGGCATAAACCGTCTACCAGTAGTAGGGGCTTTTTGCAAAGATTAATATTTTTCTGCAAACCGAGCCGTATTGATGAAGAAGAAGGCATCGATGACAATGAATGTTACGGTTTAACAAATTAAAACACCTAAGCAAATATATTTCAATGTTGCATTGTATACACATGTTTGTTATATACGACTTATTCATAGGTCTTTGTTATGCTGTGCCTGAGGGTAGCAGCAGGTTTAATGTTCTTGACCAAAACATTTTTGACCGTTTAATTGAGTCTATAGCACACATTCATAATAACACCGACGGAAAATGCAATATTGTATTAGCAGGTGATTTTAATAGTCGTACATCTGATAAACCAGACTTTGTAACTTTTGATTCTGTCAAAAATTTCGGTGATATTTTACCTGATGATTATTCTGTTGATACTTTTATACCTAGATATTCACAAGATAAAGGTAATATAAACGCTAATGGAAAGTCATTTTTAGATTTATGTAAACAAACACAGTTGAGAATTTTAAATGGTCGTGTTGGCGACGACGCAGGTGTTGGCAGAAATACATTTGTGGGTCATAGAGGTTGCAGTTTAGTAGACTATTTTGTTGTTTCTGAATCTATATTTTCTTTATTTGTAGCTTTTACAGTCCATGACCCTAATTATTTATCTGATCACTGTATTGTTGAATGTATTATGGAAAATAGTATGCATGATCATTTTGAACATGATATTGTTAATGTAAATGAAAATGATGAAACAAGCTATAAGTCTATTAATCACAAATATGTATGGTCGGATGTTCGTAAAGCTGAATATGTTGATGCTTTAAACAATGACGATTTTATTGAACAGTTAGAAAATGTTACTATGTCAATCGAATCCTCAGATAGTATTGGTAGCTTAGAATCAAATTTAAATGCTTTTTCTAACCTTATGAGCTCTGTAACGGATCCTCTATTTAAGAAAAAGGTATATAAATCGGATAATAAAAATAAAACATTTAAAAATGAATGGTATAATGAGTCTTGTGAAAATAAAAGGAAAATATTTCACAGTTATTTAAATTGTTTCAGATATAATAAAACAGATGAAAATAGACAATTACTTGTTAAAGCACGTTCTGAGTATAAAAACATATTAAAGCGCTGCAGAAGGGTTTATAATGATAATCAAACTCATATTTTTGAAAGAAATAAAACAAAAAATGCCAAACTGTACTGGAACATGCTTAAAGATACTTCTCATGTTAAACATCCAAATATACCATTGTCGAAGTTTGAAGAATATTTTAAAGCTGTTAATAATCCCGATGATCACTTTTTTAATCCAGATGATGATGTTTTATATTTCAACGAACGTTTTGTAAACGAAGAGTTTGATATTATGTTTAAAGAATTAGATGTAGTTATATCAACTGATGAAATCTTAAAGTCTATTAGCAGTTAAAGAATGGTAAATGTGCCGGACCAGATAATTATTTGAATGAATATTTTATAAATGGCACTTACAGATTAATGCCATTTTTGTTTTCATTGTTTAACTCTATATTAGATAACGGTTTTTTCCCAAGTACCTGGTTTGAAGGATATATCATACCTTTACATAAGAAAGGAGCCATTGACGATTCTACTAATTATCGTGGTATAACACTGTTAAGTGTTTTAGGTAAATTATTTACAAGAATATTAAATAATCGATTGAACGATTGGGCCGAAAATTACAATGTTTATTTGGAAGCACAGGCCGGGTTTCGAAGGGGAATGGGTACCACAGATAATATATTCGTACTGCATGGTTTGATTACACACATTATTAACACTGGTAACAAATTATATTGTAGTTTTATAGATTTTAGCAAAGCTTTCGATTATGTAGAAAGGAACACTTTATGGACTAAGTTAATTAAATTTGGTGTAAGAGGTAAGATCCTTACAGTCATCAAAAGTATGTATGAAAATATTAAAACACGTGTAAAATTTGATAATATGTTAAGCAATGATTTTTCATGTATGTTAGGTGTGAGGCAAGGCGAATGTTTATCGCCGTTTCTGTTTTCAATGTTTCTAAATGACATTGAAGAACATTTTATATTGAACAATTTTGATGGTGTTGATACTTATATGACCAAACTATTTTTGCTGTTATACGCTGACGATATTGTGATATTTTCAGAATCATCAATTGGTTTACAGAAAGGGTTAGATATTTTAGCTATTTACTGTACAAAATGGAAACTTAAGGTTAATGTTAACAAAACAAAAATAATTATATTTAGAAAAGCTGGACTTTTACCCAGATATCTTGTTTTCATGTTCAAGAACTTTCCAGTTGAAATCGTTAAATATTTGACCTATCTTGGCATTGTCTTTAGTCAAGGTGGCTCCTTTAATGAAACACAATTAAGTTTAGCTGGTAAAGCACAGAACGCAATATTTAAGTTAAACAAATGTTTAATGAAATTTACAGATATTTCTGTGTCACACAGATTAGATTTATTTGATAAACTTGTGTTACCCATTTTATGTTATGGCTCCGAAGTTTGGGGATTTCAAAGTTCAGATAATATTGAGAGAATACACACTATTAATTGTAAAAATGTTTTACGTGTTAAACGTTCTACTCAAAATGACTTTGTATATGGTATTCTTGGCAGATTTAGCATTAAGGATATTAGATATATTAGAATAATTAAATTTTGGTTGAAAATTGTTAACACTAATGACCAAAAGTATTGTAAACTTATATATAATATGCTTAAAATAGATGCTGATTTATACCCAAATAAAGTATCTTGGGTTACACGTGTACAAGATTTATTATCAAGGTTAGGGTTTCATGATGTTTGGCTCCAACAAAATGTTGGCAATAAACATGTTTTCTTAAGTATATTTAAACAACGTTTATATGGCAATAGCTTACAAACGTGGCAAACTCGTATAGATAATTCAACCAGAGCTGTATTTTTTAGAGAAGTTGTTACATTTGGTACTCAACATTTTCTTAGTACTCTTAATATACCTAAATTTAGAATCGCTATGACGAGACTTATTGTTTCTTCTCATAATTTGTGTATAGAATCTGGCAGATGGCAAAGACCGAGAATGCAGGTCGAAAACAGATTATGTACTGTTTGTCAAAAAATAGAGGACGAATATCATTTTTTATTAGAATGCTTACTGTATAATGATTTGCGTAAAACGTATATAAACCGCTTCTACTGGACTAGACCAAGCATGTATAAATTAAAATTACTGTTCGAAACTCAAAATCAAAATGTAAAAAAGAAATTAAGTGTTTACATCTTCAAAGCATTTGAACTCAGAAAAATACAACATTCATAGTATCATTTGTAGAATAATCTCAGATTGTTACATGTCTGTATACACAGTTAAAACGTTTTACCTTTTACTCATGTACACTGATCATAATGTTGTTTTTTGTTTTGTTTTTGTAGAACTTTGGAAATCAAATAAATAGTAGAGAGCATTGTGGTATTTACAAACAAAAACGGCTATCACCTATCGCTGATTATACTGTAATATAAACTATATATGATAGTATAGATAGTAGAATATCAATACAGATTATCTTCATAGTGGCAATATAATTTGAAAGGCTGTTTCTCACCTTCTCCGTTTATTTCTTCTCCGCTTATTTTCTGTCATAAATTGTGTATATAGCATATATTCATATTACTAAAAATGCTGTTTGTTATCTTGCTATGTCAATTGCTTGTATGAATGTAAACTATGTCTCACGGGCCTCTGGCCTGTTGATTGATGAATAAAGTCTTCTTCTTATGTGACGTTAGTTTACCAAACATATTCAGAACATTGCTACATATGCATGGTGTTTACGGTGTGACATAAAAAGGGGGAATTTAATAATTAAGTAGCTATTGAATCAAAGTAATATATATACAATCACAGCATTGTTTAAATCAGAAATTAATCATGATATTAACATGTTAGCTATAAAGCGTTTTGAGCGTGTAGTAAGAAAATAGTTGTAGTTTCAAATATAGTATCTATATTATGTAAATATCACATCCCCTTGAGGGTGCCAGTAGATATTATCAACCCGAGAATGTAATGTCGACCGAGGCGATAGCCATTATATTTGAGGCACCCTCAAAAGGATGTGATATTTATTTTATTATACCGAACAAATACTCCTAATATACTAATATACTCGATAATGAAAAAAAATATGTTGTTGTTGTTGTTGAAAAAATCTATTTTTAGAACTCCATTTTCAAAAAGCTAACGGGATGATCTTTGGTGCTATCACCCGCTATGACGCGTTGAGGGGGATAGCACGAAATATCAACTCGGCAGGGTATGGGTATTTTACATGAAGTGTTTACAGTGAGGTATAATAAACGAACATAGTGCACTCTTAGAATATAAATAGAAGTACATCTAGCCTTTCCTGTCCAAACCTATAAATACAATAGGATAAACTATAATAGGTCAAATATTAGACTGAGCATATATAGCTGTATTTGAGCGATATTTTAGACTGGTATGTAAAGTGAAAGCATTTATGCAAATGGTAAAACATTTATTGACACTATGTTCCGCCATTGAATATTTGAAATATATATTAACATACAATTAACTATTTAAGCCTTTCTTTTAATGAATCGATATGACTTATTGTAAAATAGTGAAATGATTGTAAGGTTGAAGCGTGGATGGCCTAGACCCCATCGGACATATGGGTGAATAAAGAACCTTCTGCTGTGCAAATTTAAATGTTTGTAGCATGTATAGTTTGTACCATACAAACATAGTCACCTAACTAATTAAACACGTTCTGTCTGATTTTATTTAAATTCTTCGCCAGTTTCTCCAGTTTGCAAATAATCTTATTTTCGCGGAAAATGTTTGTGGGGCTATTGTCATAGGCAATGTACATGCGCCATGTTTATTTTAAATCATACGTATATGTATCCTTATACATTATTTGCAACACATTGCTTTCTTGCACATTACGTGGTCCCGCCTTAATTCCATTAAACGATGGGAAAGTTTATATTAGCAGCAGTTTATAACGGATATTTCGACAATAAAACACGTTTAAAACCAATTTTACTGAAAAAATGCGATAACCTGTTTAAAATTACCTATTAAATGTTTTAATTTTACAATATGCAAACGTTTTAAGCCGAAAATAAGGTTTTATTTTTAGTTCATACCCCAGCCAACCCCGTTTTCGGTTCTTGGAGAAGGGGCTGGATGGGGTATGAAAGTTAACAATCGGGCCACGTAATGACATTTTACTTTTGTACTTTGAAAGCCAGTTAATATAAAGCCGCATGGAAGATTATTGTAAACTAAATGCGTATATCCGCAATAAATACAGATTATTATTATTATTATTATTATTATTATATTGATGATGACATTACACGAAGGCCTCGGGTAACCGATTTCATACATAAACAAAAATCATTCCAGCCTTAAATGTGTTAAAGTCAGTAAACGATCCCTATTTCTAACTGAGTTATGTTATAAAACCTATATGTATTACTGATGTTATTACTTTATTTTAAACTATTACCATTTTAGACATTATAGTAGTTATATAATGGTTCTGGTTAAACTCCTAATATAAACCATGTTCTGATGTAGCTTTGTAAAAGTTATTGCATCATAGTCCATAGAGGTGTAAACAATTTAAAGTCATGCCAAGTAGCCTATTTTTACATAATTACGTGTATGTCTTGTTTTGAAAAAAAATGTATTGCTATCCAACGGTCAATACAGACACGTAGTTTGGAAACGTTTTCTGAATCATTCCTTATTTTTATTTGTTTTGACAATTAGTTGCCAATGTTCAATGAGTTTGCAAAGCGCTATAGTAAAGGTACCGCCGCTGATCGAACTGAGTCAGATTTGAAATGTATTGCAAACACGACAAGGATATAGAGGATCTTACATAAGTACTCATTCATTATTGAATTTATTAAACGAGATGGCAATATGATATAATGAGAGGCTCTTGCCGAGCATTATATCAATTTTTATAACGAGTTTAATAAATCAATAATGAATGAGAACAAATGTTCTTCTATTTATCACATAACTCACATATCGACTTTTTTTTGCATTTTGCCTGTCGCTTTAACACGCGAAACCGACATAAACCGTGGAAATTGGATCATAGTCATTATCGATTTTTTTGATAGCGCATACTAAGCTTATTTGCATACTTATACAACTAGTGGTATATCGAAAATATAGAATGGTGTTATTCCACTCCCACACCGTATGTTGTGTGATAGAGACATATCTTACACACGGGTGTAGATAAAAGTCACGCTGTCAACAATGATGTCGATATTAACAATTGCATGACGTCACCATTTTAATAAACATACAAGCGTTGATTATTGACGATCAATGTTGGTATGCAAATATCCCGTGTTGTTGCCGGGGTAGAATACAACCACTGCAAACACACCGTCACATGCAGAGGGGTAGGACACCCCCATTGATATTCATTTTGTCATTTTTGTTCATGCTCATTAAAGGTCTTCATCATGACCCCTGTATTGTTTCAGGTGCCATCTCGCTCACATTACTAAGAGCAGTGGCAGAAAAACAATAGAAGTGGCTCCAGCGTAAATGGAGTGTCTACAATAGAGTTTGCAGCAACTCTGCAGTTCAGGGTTAGAAGGTCCTGGGCCCATTCTCCATATTTTATCTCGATGTACATGGAGGATGAGCCTGGCATGTTCATGCCTGTTAGGCGCCATATAACCTTTCATGTGGTGGTGCGCCTTAAAACCCAGTTCAATTCAATTCAGTTCAATGGTATGCAAATAAAAGAATCAATAATGAGCGACTTCGACCACCAACGATAGTTTTATTGAATACAATACACCGTGACATAATCGATGTTTAAAAAATACGTACAATGGTGAGTTTTAAAACAACTAAATTGTGGCGACTATATATATATACTACAGTGACATCAGTGGGTATTCACAAAACCTTTCAACCGGACATGCGCAAATCAACGACCGGAACAATACCGTAGTTCTACTATAGTGGTTTATCTACTATAGTAGTCTTGATCATCTTCGACGCTCGATGTTACATACACGGGCTCGGTTTGGTAATATTTCAGTACATTGAGAATAGAACAAAATACACTGTTTTCGAGTCGTTGTCATTTATTCCAACACTAAGGTACACATATCTGGAACTTTTTTCCTTCAACTATCCATGTAGAAGTCCTGAAAATCAAACGTCTTAACCCCTGTCGATATACTTGTTTGTTCACAAATTTCACTTCCGTACACAAAATGTCCATTTCAAATTGTTCACCAAATCTCTGTGAGTAGGCAGATGGCGTTATGCGGTTCCATCCACAGTCAGAAAATAGTCCTGCAAAATAAAGCTCAGTGCTAATAAAACCTGCCAAACATTACGTTTTATATAATGGCATAGTAAACACAGTATTCAAACACATTTTTTCACAAGTAACCAGGCCCTGAACTGTCAACACATTTTTTTTTAAAGTACTACTTTACTACTAATAATACCAGTCTGACACACCACACACGTCTTGATCCAATTGTGCTGAAAAATATTTGAAACGGGGCCCACATGTCCGTAGTTATTATTTTTTATTATAGTATTTTGACCATACACATTTAGTTCATCGATATAATGACGAAGTTTCCCTCTCTGTTTATTTATTAATTATTGTCTTTCTGCCGTTATGTATATGTTGGATAGAAGGTGCGTCTGCATCAGCCCATCAGAAACGATACCGGAATCTCGATAAAATGGCTGCCGCATCAAAAACAATTGTCTTGTAAAAAAAAGCAAAAAAGCTTCGCAGATGATCTAGACTAGATCAACCGATATCAAGTGAAGATAGGGAAATTATAACTTTTAAATTGGAACTTCGACATCGATAGAGCCTCGGCTCCTATAAAAGCAGTTATATATGTTGGAGCTCACATTGTCCTCCTGATACCCATTAAATATTCTATAAGATGTTATGATTCTGTGTAATTTAAATGTTATACAAGTAACAGAAAGTTGTCAAACAAAAGTTAAGCACAATTTAAAATATTTCTGTAAAGTGTGTATATTATTCTTTACTAATCATTACTTATAAGATATATATAGATATAAAAATCGAACAGGAAAAGCAGGACGACAGTCAACCATAAACACACAGAGAAACAAAGAACAAAATTAAAGATGAATAAAAGGCCAAATAAGACATCACAAACACAAAATGGTTGATAATAGGGCTATCGCCTTGGAACGGTCAGTGGCAAAAAAAGGCCGCTAGGGGTTTAAACCAGGTTCTCGAAGTATCTTTAACTCCGTGATATCTTAACTAATTCCTTCATTACTGTGATATGTGTATATAAAAAATAAACATTTACGAGTGATATTGAAAATTTGAAACCGGCCTAATGGACCAATAAATCAGTTGTTTAAACAGATTTTAATAACCCGCCGGGTATATCTTTATTTACACTGTCTCGTTTAATTGGGATGAGAATATGGTAAGAGTGAGGTTTGGTGCACCCTTTAACCTTGTTTAAACCTCCCATCGGTCTGTTAGTCACTGAGCGTTCCAAGGCGGTAGCCCTTTTGTCAACCCTTTTATGTTTGTGATGTCATATCTTGCCTTTTATCCATCTTTGTATTGTTGTTTGTTCCCATGCGTATTTTTGATTGGCTGTGGTCCTTGAATGCTACATTTTCTACTTTTATAATAATTATCTATAGCGAAAATAACTTCAACTATAACTTTTACTAAATAAGCAAACTATTGATTTAAACAACGTCTCGGAAATTTAAAAACGATTTGTCCTATCAATTAAGGTGATGATGTGTTTGTTTAACCGAAGAGAAATCAATGATAAGTGACACCAACGCCTAATGGATGAGCCAAAAGATGCGCTTGACTTCGTATAAAATCAATTAATCAATTACAGAACTGTAATCTGGGAAAGGATGTTTGCATACGTCATAGAAATAACGCTTTGCAATAAAATTGATTGCCAATTGTTTTTGTAGTCAGATCTAACACATATCAGCATCGGGTGTCTTTGTTACGTCTTCAGATGTACACGCACAATTAAATGATTAGACGAAACAGGAAAATATTTTTACATGGAAGGTAAGATAATTATAATTATAAGTTTTCGTAGTTAAGACATTTAACTAGTTAGTTGGGAATAATTCAAAAATAACATATTTATGTATTTGAGTATGTTATTTGGAGTTTGTTAATATAGAAAATAATTCCAATCATATAAATGCTTATGTGATGGAATTAATCCGAATTAAACGTTATTTAATTGAGTGAAACACAATACATGATATCGTTTTCTAATGTTTAAATCTATCGTTTTTAATCAAATGTTCCAATTATAAGGCTAAATGTCGTTAAACCAAGTTTCCTGTAACTCGAAAATATATATATATTTTTAAAAATTGCGTTAAAATATATATATATATTACGATACTGAAAAGCAAAAAGTGCACCCGTTTGGGTACAACCCTTTAATTTTCCGAATAAATGCATTTTAAAGAAACTATTTGAATATCAAATAAACCATTTGCATATCAAATATACAATTTACACGCAAATTGGGGTTAAAAAATATACTGAAATATATTAAAACGTTACATATTTTCTCGAACCATTCTTTGAACTCTTATTCGTGTGCAACAATGAGTAATATCGATGTTCACCTATGTGTGACTCCTGTCTGTTCAGTTATTGACGTTTAATATATAAATTATGTGTTTACAATTGTTATTTAAATCATGGCATTATGATATTTCGTGTTTACTCTACTTTTTAAAACAATCAGATGGCCCAGAATTTCAAATACTTGCACAAATTATTCATGAAGATTTTACTACCAGCGCTCTTCATGATTTAGAGTGTGACCTATATAGAGACTATCGCAAACACTAAGCCGGATAGAGCCTATGAAGAGAAATCTTTATCATTAAGAAACCGCGGTCGGTCGTAGCTCCCTCCCTTTCGGTTTCTTAATGGTGAAGATTTCTCTTCATAGCCTCTATTCTATACATAACTATATATATAATATAATAATTTTTGTTTTATTACCAGTACATAAGTGTAACGTTTTTAATGTGGTTCAGTATATAACAATAAGACTATCTCACCTGAAAGCGGTTTGGTATCAATCGGGTCAGTTAAAGTGTCCGTAAAGCGTCTAGTTATGCCATTAAACAAACTTATTCCACTATAAGTACAGATATTCTTTTCTAATTCAGTATCATATCAATGGGGATTACGTTTTTATTGTTAGAATAATTTGGTTTTCTTTCTACAATAAAAGTACTTTGGTTTAAATGCGTAACTGTATCGAACAAAATATGTTTCTCACATGTTTGATATTTGTAGCACATTTTATCTTTATGACGAAGGTAAACTTATGAGATATTTGAACAGCATGGCCATAAAATAGTAAATCCCACTAGACATAATCATTTGAATCGGATTAATACTGTAATGATACCTGAATGAATCGTTCAAATAGTAGGTTTATTTGTTTATTGAGAGTGAAAGTAGCCTATGGATAGCTCTGTTGTTACTGTCCACTACTGATTTAATGGATATAATGGACGATGTTTCTGTAGAGTTCGAGTTCGATTCAGCATCAGGTATGTTGCTGGTATAATCTGTTTTCAATGGCAAGCCTTCTCGTGTATGTCGTTTTGTCGGTTGTTACGGCTTTTGTCTTTTATACCGTCCAACATGTTTTACGTGTTTTCTTCTAAGGTGGTAGTTGGGTGTCTGTGCGCGTTTTAGTTTGATAGGCTTTCTTCTTTTAGCAGTAAAATGTTTCATCGATAGCGCTGCTGTTGCTGTTTTGTTGTTGTTGTTTTTGGTTGTATTTCTTTTTTATCTAGAAGTGTGTGTTATTAGTGTTTAGTGTAAGGTATGACTTCCATCGATTGGGATTCGAAACCGCAGCGGAGAGAGGCGAGAAGGTTTACAACCCAAAAAAAACACTGGGAGCTCAAATTGAAAGTGAAAAAATGGCTGGAGGTATACAGTACTGGTTCTATTCTAGGAAAAAGTAGGTGGTGTGAGTCCACCTCAAAAAAATCGACCGTCACACAGAGCCTAAAATGTGCTGAAAATGACATTAAACACAAAACAAACAAATCCATCGATTGCATTTTCACATTGAGCGTGATTCGGTCAATTTATCGCAGCATTTATATTAAACTGTTGTATCAGCTGTGCACTTCCCTCCGTTTCATTGCACATGTAATTGAAAATGTAAATATTGAATAAGGAAGCCGTAATGGCTTAAATGTTAGTAGTTTAATGCGCTATTAAATCCAGATTGGCAGGCCAGTTAAATTGTCTATGTCAAAAAATATCGTTCGGGCCTCATCTGAATCGGTAGTAGTTATACTGGCGTAGTTGCTTCGACGATAGTGCATTGGAGTCAACGTCTCAGTGCTAAACCTGTGTCTCCATGCTTAAGTTAGTTCTTATTGAAATATAATGTATTTAAAGAAACTAAATAAATGGCAGATTTACACTGCAAACCCGACCATCAAACTTCTTCCAGGTGTGCCATTCATATAATACTGAATATGTGTCGATTAAAAGTATAGTTTTATTCACGCGTGTAGACGTGGACAAAGTTTGTCGGAGCTGCTCCGACCGTCGGCCGAGTTATAGCGGAAAAAACCTAACGGTTTCTTAAAATACCCGGGTTGAATATGCGTAAAATTAATTGTGAGTTGGTAACTATTAATTCGACACTCCAGTTTTGGGGTTCGGTCTGGTTGGTTATATTGTATCTATAGAGTTTGGAATCTCAAAATATGCATAAATTATATATACACGTTGTCGTCAGTAGGTTTAGAAATGGTGTACATATGTTGTAAAATGTGGCTGTTGTTGGCGGGATAGCTAATTTAACAAACTATCCGGTTTACCTATTAGCACTTGGTCATTTAATTGTTTTAGATTAATTTCAGACTTTATAACAGCTCAACAAATTATATTTTAAAGACCTGCCTGCTTTCAGCCTATTGCCTTTGAGGGGGGGGGGGGGGGGGGGGGGGGGGGGGGGGGGGGGGGGGGGGGGGGGAGAATTTGTACAGATAACTGCAAATCATTGTCAAACGGTCTTATTCAACATTGTGTCGCCCAAGTAAAATCGTTAACATAGTAAAGCAGGTTATTTATTATTTGTATTTTGGTGATTTTTTTTCTTGTAATCAAGAATATGTCAATTCTTACGAATGGCGGGAGGTATACTGTACTGATTCTATCCAGAAAAAAAGTGTGGGTGATCTGTCTCAACAACTAAAATGTCGACCGTCATATACTGAAAAAAATAAGTTTAGCAAGTAAATATCATATAAATCTTCTAGGATATGTGTAGAAGCGGTCATGGGCAATATAACTTAAATAATTATCGTTTATATTAAGGGATTGAGTCTCAAAAGAAATAAGCGAAAACAATAGCAGCATGTGATAATCTACATGTTTTACAGAAATTATAATTTCGGTCTTATTTCAATGTAAAGGGGGGTAATTTCACAAATGGTAAACTTTGGTTCCCTACATCTTTATAATGGCCAGGAAAGTGTCGATTGTTTTAGCGTTTTTTATATCTTGAGACCCATATTTTATAATGTTTACTCTTGCTTTTTACCTTATTTGCATTTTGAAATGTGAAATAGTATGTTTTGACTGAATGGGAGATAACTCTGATACTAACATTGGAATACAAAAAGTAAGTAAAAAAGAAGATCAACCTAAGTTATGCCGATGATATAAAATACTTCACAATATAAACTAAGAGTACATTTATTTAAGCTAGATGTGCATAAGAGCTTGCTAAACTTTACATGTACTGAAAATGACGTAAATACCATTTAATTAACCATCTTAAAACAATATAGGTGTATCTACTATACGCACAGTTAAGCGTTGTAAACCTTCGCCTCTCACCGCTGCGGGTTCGAATCCCACTGGGAGCTCGACTTGTAAGTGAGGAAGTGTCGAATCTTACGGATGGGGGAAGATGAACAGTACTGGTTCTACCCAGGAAAAGTGGGTGGTCTGCCTCCACCACAAAAAAAAACGACCGCCATATATAACCTTACATGTGTTGAAAATGACGTAAAACACCATACAAACAAACAAATACAAATAGTATAGTTAAACTGTTAACATGTGTTTAGGTAAAGTTCAACGCATTATATAGCTATATCCTAGGACATATTCAGCAAAACAATGCTAATCAGTCAATACGATTGTCAGCAATAAATAAGCGAACTAATATTATACGTTTTCAATGACCAGGTAGCATTGGGATATAGGTCTATAATTGCTACTAATTGGATTTTTAGTCTGACTTTCTGAATTAGCAGCCCTTGTGTAGAGACCAATGTAGTAATCATTATCTGATCTGAGCTATCAACACAATGTATAACTGATTGGTTCCTGTTAGTTCATTCACATGATTGTTTTTTTAATATATTTTATTCTTATATGTATCAATAAAATTGCCAGCTATCAAATGAAAATGTGCCATATATATTTAATAGTAAAACCATGGCAGCGTAGCATAATAACATGTAACCATTGTTAACCATTGAAAGTATTTTCTTTCATAGCACGATCACAATAAAACCGTTCACTAGATTTATTGTAACTGTTACTTTGCGTATTTCATAGACAATCTATAACGATAAGAAACTGTGAAGTAACCGACCCATGTGTTATATATATTTGCAGATCACAGATACCACCATATGTACATAACTTTTGAAGAAAATGATAAAATTACAAAGCGCAAACACTAATAGAAGGCCAACGTATTTTAACAATGCGAAAATCCGCAAAAATGGTATTTGCTGTAAAGATAAGTAGCGAACGATGAATAGTAAGTGACCTCAAGATCGGTGATTGGTTTTTTTTCAAAGATACAATTTTGTATAAAGCGACAGTTTGTTAATTATGGGGTCCATGTATATGAGCGGTATGTTGTTAACTCAAGACTTGCTTTCCACCGGATATAAAAAGTATTGGAATGTGGATAAGGATATTGCAGAGATGCCTACAGGATGTGGGAAGATAAGCCAGTCAACGTTCCGACAAAGGTATGAGTTCTTTGATGCTATATTTTGTATTCGTGACAAACATAATCACATGTGTGTTTAACATTGGATTAGACCAACTAGGAAATATTTTGTCAAGATCAATCATTTTAATTACGTGTACCTGATTTGTTGTAGAATAACTAATATACTTGCATCACGCAGGTCACATTGCGCAGGTGGTAATTTGTAGATTTGAACTGTTTGCTATATTCTGTTTTACTCTGTTTGTATATGCTTTCCGGCATATAAACACTGCAAAATGTCAAATGTAACGACTGAGAAAACTGTTAAGAGTGTTTTAAATGTTCATGTGATTAATGATACTCCCAGTAAGCCTCTTGTTATAGTCCGAACCTTTGCATTGACTTGTAGGGGATCAGACTTAAGGGGACCCGGTGCTCAGCATAATGTCAAAACACACAAAGTTGCAATCACGATTCCCCACTGCCAGCACTATTAATGTCATATATAACAAACCTGTATCCATTTTAAAACTGTATTACAGCGTTTATGCTCACAGAAGTGGTTGTTTATTTAAATCCTTTCAGATGCATAAATTGCTCATTATATTACTTTCAAGTGCGTTTATTATATTGATTGATTCAAGAGAACTACTATTAGTAGCACACATTATCTCCACAATCGCCTTAAGTAGGGTTTGGTTTAAACCCTATATATGATCATACTGATATCCACGTCATGTTATGTACCCGTTAGCCGTTTGCCGGGGGTGATATTGTGATAAGTTTTGTATTATATGTATTAAGCACTAAACTAAGATCGGATGCACTAAACATACTTGCACCAATAGGGAAATAAGTATATTTCAAGAATGAAACAAGACGCACAAGGGTGCATTAAGTAGCTTTACTGTATTAAACTTATGAAAAATATCTCACTGAAATGCGATTTAAGAGAAGATTTTTGACATTTCAATATTTTCTGCCTATTTTGTAGTGCTGGCTATGTTGGATTAAGTGGGGTGGGATGGTTACATACTGTACAACGCATTAGCAGCAATATCACCATTGAATAACTCACAGCAACTCGCAGGCTGATCAGGGTTTACAATGTCCGGTTGCTGATCAGTCATTTTCCCCCAAAACACTCCTTTGTCACATACATGGAATGGTCTTAATTCAAAGAAAGAACAATCCATTATATATGTAGCGAATTATGAGTATTTTGAGTATGTGATATTGACGAAAAACAAAAATCAGAAAGTGAACGTCCCAATATAAGAATTATGGCTGAGTTTCATTTACATATTTAAAAAGTTTGTTTTAGAGAAGAATTACTTCTTATACAAAATCACGTGCCTAATGTCTCAAATATCGACCGCATAAGCACACTTTTTGTTGTTAGCCTATTAACTGTGACTGGTCAGAAATACCACACGTTATAACCACCAAAATAGCTGGACAATTGTAGCTTTTATGGTGTGTACGTACCACATCCGGACAGACCCCATCCCCACTTTTCCTGAGAGGTTTGTGAAGACAGCACGCAATGCCTGTAAAAAAACGGCCGTATCTCAATTAAATCAACCTTAAATAATACACATACATGCAACTCACCAAAGAGTAGAATACATACCGATCTAAGGCATATTTTTTTTGTAACGACTGTACATTTTCCGAAAACATGTTTTCCTTTCAAAATATCTCACGCTCTGTCCTTTTCTATTTGGAAATGTAAACCCGTCCAACTCACACAACTCACAATTTCCGGTTATCGTGTTTGCCGGGCTTGTGTGTGTGTCAGTTGTATTCATAAGTAAACCCGTCCGAATCACACACCTCACAACTCCGGTTATCATGTTTGCCGGACTTGTGTGTGTGTGTGTCAGTTGTATTCATAAGATATTTCGAGAGGTAAACATCTGACATTCAAAACTGATATGTTGAAAAATATGCAGTTGTGATATACAAATGATTTTGTTCGCTGTTGTACCCTTCGCTCTGATGAGTTGTATACATGCACGTGTGGTATTTAAAGTCAGAATATGCTTATTGTTAACATTAACGGAGATAATAGAGACTTTGTGTCAAGTATTTGTGTATAATATTACAGTCATAATTGCATCATTAAGTCCCCTGATTAGAAACGTACGCTTCGTTAAAAAGTCACCCTGACATTTTAAATCTTGTGTTTAATAAACATTACCTGTGCAATAAATAAACCATTTGGATCTGCACACTTCATGTATTGCACTTAGCGTCGGCGCAGCGTGTAGGGGATACAGGTAATTAGCACTCAAATATTTATTCGGCAGAGTGTGTACAGTTTAATTTTATTCAGTTTATTTGTTAGCGTAATTATCTAAGTTGTAACGCTTCCGAGTGTTTCATCAGCTGTTTCTATGGAACGCCATGACTGTCTTATGATGTTGCCGATTAATATATGCAGTGCATTTCCCTTTATATGTGGTAGATCTTTCATGATATGCAGTGCATTTTTAATTATATGTGGTAAATAAATATTTATATGTGGTAGAAAAGTATTTATATGCAGTAGATTA
>JAWPHD010012189.1:0-77754 GCA_037043455.1 Cyrtodaria siliqua
TGTTTGTGAGTTATACCTTCTGTGTTTTAACACATGTTAGTGCATTTACTCTATGAAATTGGAGTTAATATTAGAAGACTACTGGATTTTATATTAGTAAGATCTTTGTAGAATTATTTTGTGTGATAAATAACACATGTTTATGTTGGATCTGTTGATTGGCTGGTAAACAGTTTCATTGAAGAAATAAAGTCAGCTGATATTTATAGTGTTGAAAGGTTGTAAAACATAGAAGGTGATGACATCATACTTATAAGGG
Organism: Cyrtodaria siliqua; assembly: GCA_037043455.1. NCBI lineage: Eukaryota > Metazoa > Mollusca > Bivalvia > Adapedonta > Hiatellidae > Cyrtodaria > Cyrtodaria siliqua. Next base: position 260 of record JAWPHD010012189.1, read on the forward strand.
ACACATGGCAATCTTGAGTTCTTTATATAAGCATTGAAATTAGCATCTAGTTTTATTTATTCAGTGTCATTTTTAACTTTAAAACCTGCTTGCATATAATTAAAATAAAATGTAGACGTTTCATCTTTTACGTTTTTGTATCATAGGTTTTTAGCTCTACTGGCCGAAGGCCAGCAGAGCTTATGGGATGCCGAGTTGTCCGTCGTCCGTCGTCCGTCGTCCGTTGTTAACTTTTGTCTCGTTAAGACCGATAGGGCCTTCATTTTTCATCCGATCTTTACCAAACTTTAACAGGTTGTTAATATCAATAAAAGCTCGGATGAGTTCGAAAACCAGCCAGATCGGACAAGTAACAGCGGAGTTATGGCCCTTGATTTAGTTAAAAATGCTATATTGCTAAATTTTGCCTCGTTAAGACGATAGGGCCTTCATTTTTCTTCCTATCTTTACCAAACTTTACCACATTGTTAATATCAATGAAAGCTCGGACAAGTTCGAAAACCAGCCAGATCGGACCAGTAACAGCGGAGTTATGGTCCTTGATTGAGTTAAAAATGCTATATTGCTATATTTTGCCTCGTTAAGACGATAGGGCCTTCGTTTTTCAACCTATCTGTACCAAACTTTACCACGTTGTTAATATCAATGAAAGCTCGGACAAGTTCGAAAACCAGCCATATCGGACCAGTATCAGCGGAGTTGTAGCCCTTGATTTAGTTAAAAATGCTATATTTTGCATTGTTAAGACGATATAGGCTTCATTGTTCATCCGATCTTTACCAATCTTTATCAGATTGTTAATGTTGTTGAAAGCTCAAACAAGTTTGAAAACCAGCCATATCGGACCAGTAACGGGGAAGTTATGGCCCTTGATTTAGTTAAAAATGCTATATTTTGCCTCGTTAAGACAATAGGGGCTTCATTGTTCATCCACTCTTTACCAAACTTGAACAGATTGTTAATATCAAAGAAAGCTTGGACAAGGTCGAAAACCAGCCATATCGAAATAGTAACAGCGGAGTTATGGCCCTTGATTTAGTTAAAAATGCTATATTTTGCCTCGTTAAGACTATAGGGGCTTCATTGTTCATCCGATCTTTACCAAACTTTATCAGATTGTTAATATCAATGAAAGCTCAGACAAGTTCGAAAACCAGCCATATCGGACCAGTAACATCGGAGTTATGGCCCTTGATTTACTTCAAAATGATATATTTTGCCTCGTTAAGACGATAGCGCCTTCATTTTTCATCCGATCTTTACCAAACTTCATGAAATTGTTAATGTCTATGAAAGCTTGGTCAAGTTCGAAAACCAACCAGATCGGACAAGTAACAGCAGAGTTATGGCCCTTGATTTTGTTAAAAATGCTATAATATGCCTCGTCCTACGATAAGGCCTTCATTTTGCATCTGATCTTTGCCAAACTTTACCAGATTTTACAACTGTCTTTTTTATATTATTATTCATTTTTATTTTAATCATTATTTTTTTTTTTTTTTTTTTTTTTTTTTTTTTATTATTTTTTATTTTTATATATATATTTTTTTTTAATTATTATTATTTTTTTCCTTTTTTTTTTTTTTTTAAATTATTCCATTTTTTTCAGATTTTTTTTTTTTTTTTTTTTTTTTTTTTTTTTTTTATCTCTATGTTGGACCAGAAATAAATGCTATATTTTGCCTCGTTAATACGGTATGGCCTTCATTTTTCATCTAATCTTTACAAACTTTACCAGATTCTTTAGTTATGGCCCTTGATTTAGTCAAAAAGCTGTTTTTTGCCTGAAACTTTCAAAAAAAAACGTAAATGGCAGTCACTCGCTTCATTGATGTTATAAGAGCCATGTTAGCCAGTAGAGCGTCCACAGGCCCTCTTGGGCCTCTTGTTTAATATATTATTGGTGCAGTCTAATCAACAATTATTTATATACAAAAACAATTTGCCTTATACTATTCTTATTATGAATTAATATTAATGATTGAACAAATTATGTAAAAAAACAAAACAAAAAACGTGACAACGTGAGTTTTTAAAATATCAAGATTGCCATGTGTCCCTTTAAACGTGTGTAAGTTGCACATCTCATTAGGGATAGGAATAATGTATACGTATAAAGATAAAACTATCTACAAATAAGGGATGATATGGTAGCAATATAAACTATGTATATATGTAAATCAAGAAATGCCCGCCAACGGGCTTGTAAACAAGTTAATATATATAGGAAAATATTATATTGATTTATAAAGTCTGAATTCTGTAAGGAAATCTAAAACAAGACTAAAATCTATAAAATATCTTATAATGCTCTAAGGCTTTTCACATTTTATTTTAATTGAAGGATGGATTTTGATTTTTCATGCTCTTGGTATGTTTTAAGTGACTTTAAGATGTTCCTATTTTTAGCTCTACTGGCCGAAGGCCAGCAGAGCTTATGGGATGCCGAGTTGTCCGTTGTCCGTCGTCGGCGTTAACTTTTGTCTCGTTAAGATGATAGGGCCTTCATTTTTCATCCGATCTTTACCACACTTTAACAGATTGTTAATATCAATGAAAGCTCGAAAGAGTTCGAAAACCAGCCAGATCGGACAAGTAACAGCGGAGTTATGGCCCTTGATTTAGTTAAAAATGCTATATTGCTGTATTTTGCCTCGTTAAGACGATAGGGCCTTCGTTTTTCATTCTATCTTTACTATACTTTACCATATCGGACCAGTAACAGCAGAGTTATGGCCCTTGATTTAGTTAAAAATGCTATATTTTGCATCGTTAAGATAATAGGGGCTTCATTGTTCATCCGATCTTTACCAATCTGTATCAGATTGTTAATGTCGTTGCAAGCTCAAACAAGTTTGAAAAACAGCCATATCGGACCAGTAACGGCGGAGTTATGGCCCTTGATTTAGTTAAAAATGCTGTATTTTACCTCGTAAAGATGATAGGGGCTTAATTGTTCATCCGATCTTTACCAATCTGTATCAGATTGTTAGTGTCGTTGCAAGCTCAAACAAGTTTGAAAACCAGCCATATCGGACCAGTAACGGCGGAGTTATGGCCCTTGATTTAGTTAAAAATGCCATATTTTGCCTCGTTAAGACGATAGGGGCTTCATTTGTTCATCCGATCTTTACCAAACTTTATCAGATTGTTAATGTTGTTGAAAGCTCGAACAAGTTCGAAAACCAGCCATACTGGACCAGTAACAGTGGAGTTATGGCCCTTGATTTAGTTAAAAATGCTATAGTTTGCCTCGTTAAGACGATAGGGGCTTTATTGTTCATCCGATCTTTACCAAACTTTATCAGATTGTTAATATCGTTGCAAGCTCAAAGAAGTTTGAAAACCATTCATATCGGACCAGTAACAGCGGAGTTATTGCCCTTGATTTAGTTCAAAATGCTATATTTTGCCTCGTTAAGATTTTTCATCCAATCTTTACCAAACTTTAACAGATTGTTTATGTCTATGAAAGCTTGGTCAAGTTTGAAAACCAACCAGATCGAACCAATAACAGTGGAGTTATGGCCCTTGATTTTGTTTAAAATGCTATACCGGTAATTTGCCTCGTCATACGATAGGGCCTTCATTTTGCATCTCTAGCAGATTTTATGACTTTCTTTTTATATATATATATTATTTTTTTTAATAATTTTTTATTCTTTATATTTTTAAATATTTTTTTTTAATTATTAATTGATTGATTTTTTTTTGTTTAGATTATTATTATTATTATTATTTTATTTTTTTTGCTCTATGTTGGACCAGTCGGACCAGTAACAGAGGAGTTATGGCTCTTGATTTAGTTAAAAATACTATATTTTGCCTCGTTAATACGGTAGGGCCTTCATTTTTCATCGGATCTTGACCAAACTTTACCAGATTCTTTAGTTATGCCCTTGATTTAGTCAAAAAATCTGTTTTTTGCCTGAAACTTTCAAAAAAATGTAAATGGCAGTCACTTGCTTCATTGATGTTATAAGAGCCATGTTAGCAAGTAGAGCGTCCACAGGCCCTCTTGGGCCTCTTGTTTAAAATTTAGATTAACTTTTTTTTTTGCTGTAGACAACTTTAATTTTGTCTCCACATAAGGCCAGAAAGAAAAATACCTGTGTTTCTTGTTACTCAACTGAAAAAATTAGGGTAGGTATGTAGGTATTTTTTTATTTTATTTTATTTTTTTCTTGGATGTCAAAATTAATTGGATTCTATTGTAATATATATAGCATCTTTGCTAGGGGTTTAATTAAGTTTTAATTCAAGAATGACACAGCCTAAGTGTCCTACCATGCTGACGCACACAAATCATCTTTTATATTGCAAATATTTGTTTGATTTTTGACATTACGCTTAGTATTTATACCACTTCTCAGCCTTCCGGATATTTTTGTATATAAAACCACATACCTATAAATAACAAATATATAGGATACTGTGAAATGTATATCTGTTTCACGTGGCAACGCGGAAATTAATGTATTTTTATACAATTTCTGATTTAGAAAATAAATTTTAAGAAAAACTATTATATATCCCATATTGCCATTTATTTTAATATGAATCTTTGCATGTATTCTTATCAAAATCTATGAATATTTTGAAAGAGAAGTTCGAAGAAAAAGTTAAGGTGCTACGTAATAGTTTGGCCACTTCATTGTTTCAGAAAGAAAGTGTCCAATCTGTTTGTTATTTTGTCATAATTAAAACTAAACTTTTAATATATTAAAACTGTCATTAACACGAGTCGTACATTAAGCCTGTCTTTTTTTTTTAAATGAATCACTGAATTTATATCAATGTATCCAAATGAAAAGAATCATAAAAATAATAATCAAATCTAGACAAAAGAATATATAAATATTAGTTGCCTTCAATCACAATTTTTTTTTTTTTTTTTTCATGTTATTTGTTGAAAAGAACACATATTTGAAGTTTTCCTGAAAAAATGTCCCAGAGAAATGTAGCTATAGACAAGGTGTGAAGCTCTCTCTCTGGTCTATATTTATGTTTATTACTTGTTCCGTTGTTGAGATCACATCGGATTTGAATTGATTGACACTGGTACCTTCGGGGAATAGCAACCAATAGCGGTGAATATGTGCTTTATTTTGTTCCATAGTTATTTATACCTAATGGAAATCGCGTTTTTCGAAGCATTTTGAATTGTCACAGAAAAACGGTTTGATCGAATTGTTTTGGTTTTCGGTTTCGAGAATGACATACATCTGCGATTCAAACCAGCTCAGATTTGTAGATAATTTTCGGAATTTGGCCAGAGAAAAAATTGATGAAAGCAGTTAGTTTTTTTTTTTAATAGTTTTTTTTTAATTTCTTTTTTTTTATGATAAAAAACTGTAGGGTCGGCGCCAAAAAATAGGGACGGTCGGGTAACCAGAAACAAATTATTATGAGTTGCCTCAGTGGGATATTTCACCTGTAAATCAAGCATTCAGTCCACCTTGTAACATAAATGTTAACTTAATGGTGAGTCAGCAGTGGTAGCACCTAACCTGCCTATATAAAATTATTAGTATAATTTCAGGGGCAGATAGGATTTGAGATTGGGGGTGAGGGGAGGGGTGGGAGAGAGGTGGCGCAACTTTAAAAAAAAAAAAATTAACAACCAAAAACATGCACACAAATGCGTTTTTTCAGTTTAGTGAGTGCGCGAAAAAAAAAAAAGATTTAATTGACAACCAAGAAAAAAGCAAAAGGAAGTGCTTTTTACATATGAAAATTCATAACTTTTCAGTTTTTGAGTGGGCCGACCCCCCACTCTTTGATCCGCCTGTTACAGATATGTCACCTTTTGTCATCCAGAATACTATTCAATCCATCGCTGGACATGTCAAACAAATCAAAAAATTAAAAAACAAAACTTTACTTATTGAAACTGAAAAGAAATCTCACTGACAATTCATTAGCAATTAAACAAATCTTAAACACCAAAGTCAAATGTTACGCTCACACCTCTATGAATATCTCCAAAGGCGTCATCAGGTGCCCAGATCTCTCCGGAGTACCTGAAGACGAAATTATTCACGAGCTTGCGCCACAGTTGGTAACTGCAGCTCGCCGAATAACCATAAAGAGGAATGATAACATTATTAATACAAACACTATCATACTCACATTTGCAACACCCGTCTTACCAAAAACAATAAAGGTGGCATATCTGCAATTGCATGTTGACGCCTACATCCCAAACCCGTTACGTTGCTACAACTGCCAAGCATTTGGGCACCACAACTCCAGGTGTACTAAAGAAGAACGTTGTGGTAAATGTGGCGAGTCTGCATTCAAGCATAACGAATCAGATTGTCCTAACGACCTCAAATGTACCAACTGCGGTCTAGGACATCATGCAAATTCAAAATCATGTGAAAAATTTAAAAAAGAAAAAGAAATCATAACAGTTAAATATACACAAAACATTCCCTTTCCAGAAGCAAGAAAATTGATCGAAGAAAAATATAAAATTTCAAGTCCGACCTCTTACGCATCTATTCTCAAAACAACAGCAACACACACAGAATGCAGGGATGCAAGTACACAATACGAACCACAGCCAGAAATTCAAAATACAAAGAATACTTCCTCAGTATCAAATCCAAACAAAAGTCAACAAACACAACTTAACAAACCAAAATTAAACTTTTCATCTAATCAAACTTTTTCATTTAAATCAAACACAAAATCGGCAAGCTCTGGCAATGTAAAGAGCATGTCAATTTCTCAGAATTGGAAAGGGGGTTCTTCTAAGACTGTGAAGTCTAGTAGTTCCCCACTCGTGAGGCCTAATACTTCCTAGGTTGGAAGGCCTAGTGCTGCTTGAGCTGCATAACAAATTCGAACAGCTCATGGACATTTCAGAGCCAGCAGCTGCACTGCCACTTCCATCCTCGCATGAAAAGTTAGTTGAGGTGCCACTTCAGCTGACTTCTTCCAGGGGGGAGGATTCATCAGTGGAGATGGTGCTGCTTGAGTCTCCTAAGACCTCTCCTAAATCTAAGGCCAAAAATAAAAATAAAATTAAAAGTCGCCTTAACGCTCAATAATGGGTAAAACTAATAAGATCATTCAATGGAATTGTCGAGGTTTGAAACCAAATTATGATGAAATCAGCTTAATTTTAAATGAACACAACCCTTTTGCCTTTTGTCTTCAAGAAACATTCTTGAAGACAAGTGATAAGGTATCTTTTAAACAATACTCACTATACAATCATATTTGTGATACCGGGGACAAGGCGACTGGCGGAGTTTCGATAATCGTTAATCGAAACATTCCTCACAGACCTGTTGCGTTGAAAACAAATTTGCAAGCTATTGCGGTCAGTGTTACTATGCACAGAGTCATAACAATATGTTCCTTATATTTACCACCTAGTTCTTCACTAGACCCTAAAGATCTAAATCGCCTATAGTTGCACAATTGCCATCACCTTTTATACTCTTGGGCAATTTTAATGCACACAACTACAACTGGGGTTGTAAAGATATAAACGATAAAGGCAAGAAAATTGAGGATTTCTTAGCCAAAAACAATTTATGTCTTTTTAATAACAAGTCACATACTTATTTACATCCTGCTACAGGCTCTCATTCTTCCATTGATTCAACAATATGCGATCCAAGGCTTTTGATGGATTTTTCGTGGAGTGTTGGAGACGAATTCTGTGGAAGTGACCACTTCCCCATATTTCTTGAAAATATCAGCCCTCCACTTCTCGAAAAAATGCAACGATGTAAACTTCGCAAAGCTGATTGGACTACGTTTCAATCTCTTTGCGAGGAACAATTAAAGCCGTCCGTTTTCGAGGATGTCGAAGACGCAACTGCTCTTTTTACCAAAACTCTTCACGATATAGCTGATCAAACCATTCCAAAAACCTCGGCAAATCCTAAACGCCCACATAAACCATGGTACGACGATGACTGCAAAAAGGCAGTCAGCGATCGTAAAGCTGCATTAAATAATTTTAACTTGCGGCCAACTCAAACAAATTAAGATAGCTTTAGAGTTTTTCGTTCGAAAGCCCGTCGTACTATTAAGGATAGCAAGAGGAAATCCTGGAGATCTTACGTCTCTAGGCTGAATTCTCGCTCATCGCTTAAGAAGACATGGGACATGGTCCGGAAAATAAGTGGTAAAGGTAATTCTAGTTCTGTAAATCATCTTAAAACAGATAATGGAGATATAACATCTGTCAAAGATATTACAAACACTTTGGCAGAAACTTTTTCAAAAAATTCTTCTGAAAATTGTCAACCAAATTTTCTGGAAAATAAGAAACAAAAAGAACAGAAAAAGCTGAACTTCAAGTCGAAAAACTTGGAAAAATACAATAAACTATTCACTCTCAAAGAACTTCGAGAGTCCCTTAAAAAGGCTCATGATACATCAGCTGGTCCTGATGATATCCATTATCAATTACTAAAACATATACCTGAATCCTGTCTCTCTACCCTTCTTGATATATTTAATAAGGTTTGGGTGACGGGGAATCTTCCCCGATTCTTGGCGGGAAGCAATCGTTATTCCAGTCCCCTAACCTGGAAAGGATCATAAGGACCCAATAAATTATCGCCCAATCGCTTTAACGAGTTGTATATGTAAAACCATGGAACGAATGATTAATGAGAGACTCGTTTGGTACCTGGAGTCCAGCAAACTGATAACGAAGTATCAAATATGATTCCGGCGCCAACGAGGCACAACAGACAATCTCATACGATTTGAATCGTTTATTAGGGAAGCTTTCATAAAAAAAGAACATTTAGTCGCTGTATTTTTTGACTTGGAGAAAGCTTATGATACTGCATGGAAGTACGGTATTATGAATGATCTACATGACATTGGTCTTAGAGGCTGATTACCCATTTTTATAGAGAAATTCTTAGATGATAGACAATTTCGAGTCCGAATGGGTTCAACCCTCTCTGATATTCATGAACAGGAGATGGGTGTTCCACAGGGCAGCATACTCTCTGTCACACTTTTTAATATAAAGATTAACAGTATAGTAAAATGCATCAATCCAGGTGTGGATTGTTCGCTATATGTTGACGACTTTGTTATATGTTATCGTGCAAAAAACATGAATACTATCGAGAGACAATTACAACAATGTCTCAATAAACTTCAGACCTGGTCTGATGAAAATGGTTTTAAATTTTCTAAATCTAAAACTAATTGTATGCACTTTTGTCAACTTCGTAATATACATAATCAAGGATTGCGACTCGCCTTAGGTGCCTTTCGTACATCACCAGCCGAAAGTCTATATGTTGAAGCTAATGAACCATCACTGTCTCATAGACGAGACAAATTAGCTCTTCAATACGCCATTAAATTAAAGTCTAACCCTTCAAACCCAACTTTCGATAATGTTTTTAATCCTAGTTGTGAAACTCTTTTTGATCGAAAACCGAAGGCCATTCGACCATTTGGTCTTCGTATTAAACCAAAATTAAGAGACACTGAAATCGACCTAAATTTGATTGCCAAGTACAAAGTACCACAAATTCCACCGTGGACTTTGGAAACTCCCAACAATTATTTTTGATCTTTGTAATAATAACAAATCCAGTACAGACCCTACTGTCTTTCAAAGCAAATTTAATGAAATTAAATCGAAATACATACGACTTTCAACATATCTACACAGATGGCTCTAAAGATGGAGATAAGGTAGCTGCAGCAGCTGTTCACAAACACAGCATAAAGAACCGCCTGCCTGACAAGGCCTCTATCTTTTCAGCTGAACTTAAGGCAACTGAACTCGCCTTAAATTATATTCAGGAATCTGATGATGACCATTTTGTAATCTTTTCTGATTCCCTTTCATCTCTTCAGGCACTGGGTAATATGAAACATGATAACCCAGTTGTGCTTCAACTTTTAGAAAAGTACAATTCTCTTATAATTGATAATGCTATTATTTTCTGCTGGCTTACAAGCCATGTAGGAATATGTGGTAATGATAGAGCTGATAGTGCTGCTAAGGCAGCATTAGATTTACATATATCTGATACCAAATTACCTTATACTGATTTTAAAAGTTGTATTAACACATATATTCGTAACTCTTGGCAAACCGCTTGGGATTTGTCAGTTAACAATAAACTCCATCCAATTAAACCGTTACTCGGAGAATGGCGTTCTTCTAGTAGACCCATTCGACGAGAAGAAGTTGTCCTAGCCCGGTGCAGGATAGGGCATACACGTTATACTCATTCATATTTATTACAAGGTGAGAAATTACCAGAATGTATACCCTGCTCTGCACCGTTAACGGTCAAACACATCTTATTGGAATGTGTAGACTTTGATCCTATACGTTAAAGGTACTACAATGTTAATACTATGAAAGAGTTATTTGATACTGTAGATTTTAGTCTTGTTTTAGATTTCCTAAAAGAGATCAGACTATATAAATCATTATAATGTGTTTTTATATATATTTACTTGTTTATATACCCGTTGACGGGCATTCGTTGATTTACATACATAGTTTATATTACACCTTATCATCCCTTATTTTTTAATAGTTTTATCTTTATATATTTACATTAATTTTTAATTAATACTTCATTTCTTCATTTTTCATCAATTTTTGCGCACAATATGACCTATTTATGTGTCGACGTGCCATAAAACACCATTCATTCATTGATCCGCCCCTGAATATATATTTTTGCATAAAGTACATGTATGTAATGAATATAATGCATACCGGTATATTGTCTAATGTACATACTTAGTGATATAATGTATGTATTAGCACATTAATAAAGCATACATCTGGACATAAAGATATATACAACTTGACCTCTGTCTATAATGTAACATTGCCAACAACCATAACTGATATAAAGGTGCCATGATGAAAGGTTTACTGCAGCTATAAACATCAGCCTGATCTTGTAGGCGATCTCCCAATATTCAAAATGGCCCAGTAAATGGAGTGGTGCTGATTCTGCAGATTACTGCTGCATATTTGTGTGATGTATGGGCTGATACTGCAGAAAATTCCATAAAATAAAAAGATAAAAATGAATTTTTTTTGTTGGAAAGATAGATAGCTAGGAGATATTATATTTATTGGTGAGTGATTTAGTTGTTTGTTGTAATACTATCAGTATTAGTAAAAGAGGGGAAGGGTGGGGTGGTTGGCGTGGGGTGTCGTATTTCTCATAAGTAGGCTCCCACTTCCAGAATGGGCTGACAACAGTTTCGCTGCATCACAGAAATATATTAATGTCTTTATAATTATCTTTCTGCTGCTGTTCATTATTGGATTTAAAGGGAATGTAGCGACACAGCCAAACAATTCTTTTATTGAGAGTTCTGAAAAACTTACAAAAAGGTGAACAAATGATCAAAATCGGATGATAAACAAAAAAGATATGACCATTTGAAAGTTGTTCTAAAATGGATATGGGAGCCGCCATTTGAAAACTATGACATCATAGTTCCATATGACCATATATGGAATACTGATAAATATCATTTAAAGCAAAGCAAATCACTGCAAATGAATGCAAACCCCTTAACTGGTCATATAAAGCATTATACATATTCTTCATACAGTTACTTTAATTTTTCCCGCTATAAATGAATAATTTTCATATTTATCAATATTCCATATATGGTCATCAGGGAGTACGTTATAGGGAGGAGAAACGGGCTCGCTTTGCCGATTTATGTTGTCGCGCATGTGTTTCACTACTCCGTGAAAATGACTACTTCAGGTTGTTTCGCGAGTGTGTGAAAAACAGCAAATTCTTATAAATGATTACACTTACAAACTCAATAAAGGTGCTAAATGTAAACATAAGTATTATTTATTCACATTGTGTCCTCTGATACAGAGCGTGTATTTGTTTGCATGTTTAAAAGCACATTTTACCAGACGGTTCCGTGTAACAAAGATGGCGCCACGCTGCGCCAAATAAAAAATGGTGACAGTGTATAGCTATTGCAAACGAGATACGAGACTACGGGTTATTTAGGCATTAATAATAACAAAAAGTGAATAGTAAACATATTTATCTTTGTCAAGAAGGTAATTTCATGGTGGTGATTATAAGACAAAGCCAAAAAAGAGGTGATGAAAATGTGCCTTTTGAGATATCAGCTAAATTTTTAATTTTATAGAATTAAAAATGGTGTGGAGCTATTGCAAACGAGATACGAAGTATGGGTTATATTAGGCATTAATAATAACAAAAAGTGAATTGTAGACATATTTATCTTTGTCAAGAATGTAATTTCGTGATGTTGATTATAACAGAAAGCCGTAAAAAGTGGCTGTAAAAACTGCCTAATTTGAGATGTTGGCTGAAATTTCAACTTTTCAAATGTAACGCGCTTACGATCGATTTACCTGTATCGATAAAATAGTAAATGGCGGCGTTCTAGCGCGACAACATAAATCGATAAACTAGAGCGTTTATGAACCCGTTTCTTCTCCCTATAACGTACTCCCTGTGGTCATTTAGAACTTTGATATCATAGCTCTAAAAATGGCGGCTTTCATATCCGTTTCAACAGAACCTTCAAACGATCATATCTTCTTTGTTATAATCATCCGATTTTGATAATTTGTTCACCCTTTTCCAAGTTTTTCAGAATCCTCAATAAATAGAGCTATTTATTTACATTTTTAATCAGATTATTTATGATTTTAACCAGAAGTATTCGCTTTATTTAGCGTTATCGGCGGATGATGTCGACGTCACCAACACGTTATTGACGTCATAACTCAACGTCGCAGTTAGTTATTTTTGTGTTTGGAGTTAGTTATTAATATTTAGCGATTATGAATATTCTTTCACTGAGAAATCAGTCTTTCACCCATAGAAATGTAATAATAAAGATTATTTGGCTGTGTCGCTATATTCCCTTTAACAGCTTAAATAGTCTGAAATTTAAAACAGTTATGTATCTCAACAGGACAGTGTGTTGCTTTACTGAACTCGTGTTGAATGGTCATTTATATGCTGTATGCAGGCAGTGTATTGTCAAGTTGGAATGGATTTATAAAATTTTAATTATACCCACCAACCCACTCCACCCACCCGCTTTCCAAACAAAGTCAAGGGGGAATTACTTAATATTGTTATATGTAATTATAGTTTTCTTTGCGATGAGAGCTTCGAAGTGCTGTTGGTTATATAATTATTGTCTGCCTTTATAATGTCATATTTCTATTTGACCCACCCAATGATCCTTAATAGATCAATTTTTTTTATTGTTTCGAGTTTTGGTACATTTAAAATTAATTGTCCTGTAACATGTGTATAAAAGAAAAAGTTCAAATCTCAAGAAAAATAGCCATTAGTTCATGGAACGTTAATGGGCTGTTTAGAAATGTTAATGGTGTGCGCCATTGTAAACTTGAGGATGAGTATTTCCTAGAGTGCATTCAATCCGACATAGTCTTTTTAACAGAGACACATGCTTCTTACCAGGACTCACTTCAAATTGATGGTTATGTATCAATTGCTAACTGTAGGTCCGAAAAACCTAGTAGGCTACGAGGTGGTATTGCATTATTTATAAAAAAAATCTATTAGAAAAGGTGTTAAAATAATTGATAATAGTCAAAATGACATGATATGGTTAAGATTAAATGCCCAGTTTTTCAATTTAAATCAGGACCTCTATGTATGTGGGTTGTACATTTCGCCATTATCTTCCCAATACTGAATGGGTCTAATAATATACTAAATGACGATAGTTTGATAAAGAAAAAATTGACAAAATCATATTCGATTTTTCAGGTAACTCGCAAAAATGGCGTAAAAGGAAAAAAGCATGGTTTGATGATGAATTGTTAAATAAAAGAAAAAATATAAAGTACTGGAGTCGACAGTTATGTTCCAGGCCATGGGACCCTGATCTACGCAGTAAGGTCTATTTAGAAAAGAAATTATACAATAAATGTGTCCGGAAAAAACATAGGCTTCGTAAAAATATACTACTTCGCAACCTTTTGGAAAGCGAAGCAAATAATCCAAAAGAGTTTTGGACTACTGTTAATAATTTGAAAGATAACCTAAAGAAAGACACTTCTTCAAGTATATCCATGGAGTCATAGACGGAATATTTTAAAACATTAATGATTACTTCTCAGGAAAATAATTTCGACTCTGATACTGATAACCTTTTTAAGAAATATTCTGACTGTAACTTTGAGATCCTAAATAGAGACATTACTCCTGAGGAGATCATTAAGGCATCCAAAAGCCTAAACAACAATAAATCTTGTGGTATTGATGAAGTATCCAATGAAATGATCAGACTATCTATGCCCTGTTTGATTGATATGTATACTAAAATATTTAATTTAATTTTAAATAAAGCTGTTTATCCAGAGTCTTGGAGAGAAAATATGATTAAACCTATTTTTAAAGGTGGTGATCAACTGAACCCCTCAAATTATAGAGGTATTGCAATTTCCAGATGTTTAAGCAAATTCTTTTGTAAAGTTTTGTTCAACAGACTTTTTTTTAAATTTCGATCACCAAATTAATGGTAATCCATTTATTCACCCCGTAATAGGTCTGTGAGGGTCGGGGTGGGCCACCCCTCAACAAACATGTTCAACAGACTTGATTGTTACCTAGAAAATAACAATATAATATGTCCTGAACAAATTGGGTTTCGTAAAGGATGTAGAACCAGTGACCATATTCTCACCCTTAAAACACTCATAGATAAGGCATTAAGACAATCAAAGTACTTGTTTACAATTGTTTTGTGGATTTTAAGAAGGCTTTCGATACTGTTAATCGTTCAGCATTACTACACAAACTTAACATGTGTAATATAAAAGGACAATTCTTCAATATCATAAAAAGTATGTATGACGATGTGCAATTCTGTGTTAAAACTGATATTGGATTATCCCGATCTTTTAGTGCAAAAATCGGAGTTAAGCAGGGATGTATACTTAGCCCCACTCTGTTTTCCCTTTATATAAATGATTTAGTAAACTACTTTGACCCCTCATGTGATCCTGCTCAGCTTGACAGAAAATTAGTTTCATGTTTAATGTATGCTGATGATCTGGTTCACATTATTATCCAGCTCAGATACAGGTCTGCAATCTTCCCTCTCAAAGTTGGAGTCTTTCTCTAAAAAATGGAATCTTGAAGTAAATCTGGATAAGACAAAGGTGATTGTCTTTAACAAATCTGGTAAACTTCTGAAAAAGTTCAGTTTTATGTTTGACCAAGAATGTATAGATATGGTCTCTGAATATAAATACCTGGGTATTATTTTCAAACCTTCTGGTACTTTTACTGAGGGAATCCGTCATCTCAATAACAAGGCTAGAAAAGCTATTTTTTCTATAAGAAAAGCTTTAATCTCTGATAAATCTAATGTTATTGTACACTTAAAACTATTTGATATGTGTATTCGACCAATCCTACTGTACTGCAGTGAGGTATGGGCTTTGGACTTGATTGTTAAACCTAACACCGATGTTGAAAAAAGATATGACCTATTTGCTCCTGAAAAACTACAGCTTAGATATTTTAAATACATGTTAGGAGTTCACAAATATGCATCGAATGATGGTGTTAGAGCTGAATTAGGAAAATACCCTTTAGCTATTTTCAGTCTCAGAAGTTCTGTCAACTTCTGGTTTCACATCATCAACTCCAATAAAGATTCTCTTGTTCGCAAATCTTACCTAGATAGCATATCTAATAATAAAGGATATGGCCCAATGATGCAATTTTTTCTTACACAAATAGGTTTCTCACATTCTTGGGATAACCAAAACACTTTTTCAATCAATGCATTGTTAGCTTCTGTTACCAAAAAATTGCAGGATAGATATGAGTCATTTTGGAAACGTAACTTATATAATGATGCTAATAAACTTTGAAGAGTTCTTACTGTATGGAAAAATATCTTCTAGACAATGATAAGCTAAAAATTGAAGTTGCTAATCTTGTTAAACCCAGAATAAGCTGTCACAAGCTTTTTATCGAAGAAGGAAGGTATACTAAAATAGATATTAATAACATAATTTGTAAGATGTGTAAAATGGGATTGAGGATGAATACCATTTTATGATAAAATGTTCCCAGTTACATATTGTAAGGGCTAATTTATTTGCAGAACTAACTGCTATTATTCCCAATTTTTCAACGTTGGACGATAAGAGTAAATTTTACCTTATTCTCGGTAATAATGATCATGATATCAACAATATATGTATATCATTTATCTCAAGAGTTTTTCAATTTTAGAAAGACAGTATTAGGGATATAAAATTTACTTGGTGAAGTAACACTATATATGTGGTAGTATTTAGATATGATCTCCCTCAGGAGTGGATTTATATAAGATAACAATTGACTGTTATTATAAATATAAATAAGCATATATGGAGAGAGATATATGACTTATTTTCTTGCTTCTTGTTTTGTAAATGCTTTGTATTTCACTGTGTATGTCTGTTTGTTTTGGTGATATTCCTACTGTTGGATTTTAGACCAATAAAAGATTTGATTTGATTTGATTTGTTAGAATCTTTAAAAAAAAAATGTTTAAAGTAAACACAAAAACAGCCATGACAGTAACATGTTCCTTACTATAAGAAGGTTAATGGGAATGACCTTGACACACTTACAAATGTTATTGAATGTTTTTATGTCACAGCGCTTTAGTGTGGCATCTGTGTCCCATGAACACCAATTATTGGACTCGAAACAGCAAAGTTATATATAGCTGCTGAATTAATAAAAGATACACAATATTTTGCTTGTTAACACTCTTAGGTCACTTCATATTTCATACGAACTTTGCCACACTTGTGATATTGATGTATTGATAACTGCTATATTTTGCTTTGTTAACTGTGCTCTAGAGATTTCATCTTTCATCTTATCTTTAACAACATTTGCAAGATAATTGCTGTTGATGAAAGCTTGGATACCTTTGATAACCAGCTAAGAGTCTGGCCCTTGATTAATTGAAAAATGTTATTCTTTGCTGTTACACTCTAGCTCTGTCATTGTTGTTGTTTTCGTTGGTAGTTTGTTGTTGTTTCTGATTCCGCTACTGTTGTGTGTGTGGATTTTGTTCGAATCAATAGACAGGTTGTTACAAGTCAAGATCTGTGTGTTCACTCCAGCCATCAGGTAGGGGCTTCATTTTGAACGATTGGAAAATAAATGTGTACATCAAAAGAAATAGACAATAAAAAAGACGCTGCTTTGCAGATGATACTTGATTTTGCATTAGACTCACTGAACTTCATCTTTTGTTATTGAAGAGCCCAGTAATGATGTTAGCCCTCTAAATAAGCCTGTCAATGCCCAAATGGTATGAAAGTGTGATGGTATGAAAGTGTGATGTATGTCGTTAACCCTTGCTTTACTCCTGCATATCGGTCATAGGTTCAGGCGTTAAGATAAGCTCTATTTTGAGAAATAAAACAGTAGAGATCTACACCATAATCAGGAAAACCTTCAAGACATAATTTGTGAAAAGTTTTTGCAGTAGAAAATTTAGATTACTGCACTGTTCCTTTTCATCAGTTTTTGTGCAACCAATTTGTGGTGCTCTGCCGTAAAACACCATTCATTCATTCCAATTTAAAGGTATGCAATGCTAATTTTCCCAATTGTATTAGCACTCTGCTCCCTTACCTCAAAGACGCAAAAGGAACACAGTTTTAAACAACTTTTTAAACAACGTAGGTTGAAATATATAAAAAAAACTATGAACAAATTTGTTATACATGTATAAGAGTTTAAGACATTTAAAAACAAATAAAACTGCATATAAGTGGCATACTAAAAGGCTGTAAAACAAAATTTCTAATTGCATCATTGCAGTGGTAAGTACAGTTGATATGGCAATAGTGGATCATCGGTAGTAACGGATCAGTTTCTGTTTACATTTAATTTATTCAGCCCATATGCATTTGTTTTTTATCAAACTTCCCATGTTTAAAGAGTTATCATATAAGCATACATATATATACATTAGCCTAAAGATTTGATATATATTTCCGAGAGTAATTACATACTTTATACTGTAACACCTATCAAAAAAAGTGATCCGTTACTGCCTGAAGGATGTGAGTTTTTAAAAGGAATAAATAAATACCCTTAAAATGAAATAAGGTGTAACAGATGTTTTTTGATCCTTTACTACCTAATGCACTGTAATTTTTACACACCTGCTCCATTGAACAAAAAAGAGAAAACTAAAAAATGACATGTACGTAACACACACCATACAGTGGCTTATGTTATTTAGAAATGATGTCTGGTCTGCTCTAGATGGATAAATCACTGGACTATTCTATGAAACAATTTATTTCACTTAAAAAACAAAAAAACAAAACAACTTTGAGTAAAACTGTACCAAACTTTTTGGATATAAAGGGCATCAGTTTTGCCATCTAAGTTTTCTTGCTGATATGTTCACATCAGTACAGTTGAATTACTGTCATACACTATATGGTTGACATTGCTCATGCCTAAAATATGTATTTGGTTGAAAATTTTACTTGACAATACCCCATCCATTTTGGATCTTTTTTCTATAAAGATGGCGGACCAATAGTCCTTAACAGATTTTGTAATCTTCATACACACATTTATATTAAAGCATGTTCTTGAATTTTCTCCGTTTTCCTAGTATTCCCTTCTGAGCAAAAGTGCCATCTAAAGGTTAGCATAAGTTAGAATTCCAAAATTAATATTGCCTAGACTTTTAACTTTGGGTTATATTGGCATGAAAAAAAAATGTTCTGCCGAAAATAAAATTGTTTTAAGAACTATCGGTCAGCCATCTTTGATCCAAAAAATCCAAAATCAATGAGATATGGTCAAGTATTTTTTTCAACGATATACGCATTTTAAGTACGAGCAATGTCACCATATAGTACATGACAGTAATTCAACACTTTTGATGTGAACGTAATATTAGAAAAAATACTTATATGGCAGAAATTGTGGGCTTCATTTTCGAAAAGTTTGGTGCAGTTTTACTCAAAGTTGTTTTGTTTTTTATGTGAAATAAACTGGTCCATAAAATAGTCCATTTAGCCAGCGTTACATTACGTAACACGTTTTCATTACTTATTTCTCAAACAGTAGTTTCCAATGCATTGTTCCCAAACTTCATATACACATAACAACTGATGACCATATGTCGTACGTCACACATTTGTGATTGCCTAATTTATTACAGAATTATGGCCCTTTGTTTGACTTAGAATTGTCCTCTCTAATAGTTAGAATTGTCCTCTCTAAAAGTGTATAATGAACTTAATGTGGCTTTCACTTTAAAAATGTTCTTGAATTGTTATTATACTTGGCATCAGTTCATCAAAGGTTTTTGATTTTGCAATTTTTACAGAATTGTGGGCCTTTGTTTTACTTAGTTTTTTCCTTTGTTGTTTTTTTCACACTAAACCATTAAATAGTATTTTAGACATTTAATATTCTTGATTATCCCCATTCTCATTGGCTATAACAAAAAAGTAGGGATATTCATCAACATCAACATCAGTGATTACTCCAGTTCTGTTAAACCAATCATTTTATCAGGTCAGTTGAAGGCCAAGGTCATGGTTGCTAAAAATATTTTTATTCAGCATTCATTAATATAAGAATCTTTCATGGGTGTCGAGTGAAGATCGGGAATTCCAACACAAGGTATAATTGTTTTTATCGGAACCGAGGCTGTGATGAGGTTCCGATTAAAACAATTATACCGAGGGTTGGAATTTCCCTATCTGAACCGGATACCCATGATTGATTCTTTTTCTTGAATATCATTTATATTCTGAGTGTTACTGTCGCCAACTACTAACGTTTTGCATGTTTATTTACACAATGACGTCATACAACTGTTTTTGACATCAGCGCATGACTTTTATCTTCCCCTATGTGTAAGATCAGGCTTTCCATCACCCATGTAAGACACGGATAACCATAATCTGGTAAATAAGAAATGATAATTCCAGTTCATGACAGCGATCGTTTTCAAACTTTGCACGAGCCGTACTGCAGTTCTTATCAAATAATCATCTGGAAACTTAACATGGGCAGATTTGTTTCCTAAAATAAGTATAATGATCTAAACACTATTTCCTTTACAGACACCGGTTCTAACATCACAGTTGCTAGGATACTGGAATATGTGACAAATGGTTCTTATTTCACGTTGCTAGGATACTGGAATATGTGACAAATGGTTCTTATTTCACGTTGCTAGGATACTGGAATATGTGAGAAATGGTTCTTATTTCACGTTGCTAGGATAGTGGAATATGTGACAAATGGTTCTTATTTCACGTTGCTAGGATAGTGGAATATGTGACAAATGGTTCTTATTTCACGTTGCTAGGATACTGGAATATGTGACAAATGGTTCTTATTTACAAATGGTTCTTATTTCACTTTGCTAGGATACTGGAATATGTGACAAATGGTTCTTATTTTACAGTTGCTAGGATACTGGAATATGTGACAAATGGTTCTTATTTCACGATGCTAGGATACTGGAATATGTGACAAATGGTTCTTATTTCACGTTGCTAGGATACTGGAATATGTGACAAATGGTTCTTATTTCACGTTGCTAGGATACTGGAATATGTGACAAATGGTTCTTATTTCACGTTGCTAGGATACTGGAATATGTGACAAATGGTTCTTATTTCACGTTGCTAGGATACTGGAATATGTGACAAATGGTTCTTATTTCACTTTGCTAGGATACTGGAATATGTGACAAATGGTTCTTTTTTCACAGTTGCTAGGATACTGGAATATGTGACAAATGGTTCTTATTTCACTTTGCTAGGATACTGGAATATGTGACACATAAAGCCAACACAAAGGATAATTATATCTGCACTGTTCGAAATATGAGTTTGTATGAAAGGCATATTAACAATGTGTCATAATAATTTGTTGTAAGTTATTGCAGATGTATTGCAGTATGAATTACGATGAGAATGACTGCGGCTTTATGTAACAAGACCGTTGTAAAAAAATACAGATACTGTTTTGTGGCATTTCTTTAATTAACTTCTGTACCATTTCTATAATTTGCTTTTGTGGTATTTCTATAAGTAACTTTTGTGACATTTCTATAAGTAACTTTTGTGGTATTTCTATAAGTAACTTCTGTGGCATTTCTATAAGATATTTTTGTGACATTTTTATACATTAGTTTTGTGGCATTTCTTTAATTAACTTCTGTACCATTTCTATAATTTGCTTTTGTGGTATTTCTATAAGTAACTTTTATGGCATTTCTATAAGTTACTTTTGTGGCATTTCTGTAAGTAACATTTGTGGCATTTCTGTAAGTAACCTTTGTGGCATTTTTATAAGTTAACCACATTAAATTATTGAACTTCAGTGTAAATACACTAAGTAGTAATTTTAAAGTTCAAATGATTTTATGTACAATATATAGAAAAAAAAACCTGCAAAAATCTCATCCTGAGAAAAACATTTTTCATAAAGAGTCTTCAAATTGACATGTTGTAAATAGAGTCCCTTGCGCAAAGAAGCTCTGCAGTGGAGTACAGGTGGTGTAATACTGGTCTTTAATACATACAGGGAAAATTAAAAAAATAAAATCTTCATTTATTAAAGTGAAACTGCTGGGTGGGTGACATTTATATTGCAGGAAGTATTTTATTGCCATGCAGAATCAAGCTCATATATTGATAATTAAACCCCTGGGGTAAATAATGGTCAGACCCTGGGGTAAATAATGGTCAGACCCTGGGGTAAATAATGGTCAGACCCTGGGGTAAATAATGGTCAGACCCTGGGGTAAATAATGGTCAGACCCTGGGGTAAATAATGGTCAGACCCTGGGGGGTACTTCCATGGCTGGGATAGTAAAGACGCTGCATCGAGATCTATTCTGTTCTCGCCTCTCACTCGCCTCTCACTCGCCTCTCACTCGCCTCTCACTCTCCTCTCACTCGCCTCTCACCGCTGCAGGTTTGAATCCCATTGGGAGCTCGACTTGTCAAGTGAGAACGTATCGATTCTTAAGATGGTGGGAGGTATACTGTACTGGCTCTACCCAGGAAATATGTGACGGTCTGCCTCTACCACATATATGGCCTAAAATATGGTAAAAATGACGTAAAACACCATTCAGACAAACAGACCCTGTGGGTCAACTTATTTTATATAGATAAAGGAAGAAATGTATAAAAACAATCTAGAGCGTATATGGAAAATGTCAAGGGGGCACTCTCATAAAATTAAAAAATTATTAGGCTTATGTAAACGGAGGCAGTACTATTAAGGGTAATACGGTATCTGAAATGGAACAAAAGTCACGGAAGAAAAAAATTCCTTTACTCTTAAATTGTATAGTCCATTAAGACTCAGGTGATCACCTCATTCCCAGTTGAACCTCTTGCTGTATAGTTTGGTATGTACACATTTACAAGGAAATTCATTTTTCACAGTAATATGTGTTATCCAAGGTTACTCACCAGTGTTAGTTATGTCTCCCCCACTGTGGAGGGGGAGTCATACATTATTGCTTTTATGCTGTCTGTTGTCAATCGTGTGTATGCTAAAACTTTGTCCAGACTAGTTTTTTCTGAACCTCTGCTTAAGATTTCAAGAAACGTTGCAGCAATTATCAGTATCAAGCACAGTTGGGCATATAGTCACCGTGTTCTGGTTGAATTATGGCCCTTTAAATGTTTTAATACACAAACTTTGTCCGGACAAGTTCTCCTGAACCCCTGGCCGGATTTCAGTGAAACTTGTTGGGGATGATCAGTACCAAACCTAGTTTTGCATGTCATTGCCATGTACCGGTTGAATGCTTTTTTGGTGGAGTTATGACCCTTTAAAGGTTGTTAGTCACAAACTTTGTCCGGACTAGTTCTCCTGAACCCCTGGCTGGATTTCAACAAAACTTGCCAGGGTTGATCACTACCAAGCCTAGTTAGGCATGTTATAGCTGTGTTCCGGATGAATGATTTTTGGCAGAGTTATACCCTTTAAAGATTTTTATACACAAACTTTGTCCGGACTTGTTCTCCTGATCCCCTTGCCAGATTTCAGCGTATCATGGTAAAGATGATCATTGCCAAGCCTAGTTTTGCATATCTTCTTCATATTCCAGTTGAATGATTTTTGGCGGATTTATGGCCCTTTCTCCAGTGGGGGAGACATCTGTTTTTAAAACAACCTCTAGTTAATATATGTTTCTCCCAGTTCCAATAAAATCTATGGTGAATTCAAATTTATACCTGATACTAACACTAGATTTTGATTTTATTGCTATTTTCTTCAAGAACTGGAACATTTTTAAAATTTTGGATTTTTCTAGAAAAAAGTCTGATATACCAGCTCTTATTAATGGAGACAGCATGATTGCTAATGGCATCTGTTTGTTCTAAACTCATTATATTTCATGGACATATAATCCAGATGATTCTTTAAGTTCATGAATTGTTTGTTTTATCCTTTGTGATTGCGTGCTGGAAATCCTTAGTGATTGGTGCTGGAAAATCTCATTATATGGAAGCGTGCTGAAAGATGTCATTATGTGGAAGATCAGTTGGCTGTCATATCTCATCATAGTATTGATTGTAAGGAAATAGAGTGCTTTCTGAAATAACTGCCTGTATGTTTCTGGTTTGAAGTGTTGTTCGCAGTATGTTATTAGATTTTTCTTAAACGTTTCTCATTTTGGATTAGAGTGCCAGAATCACAGGTGATGGTATCAGTGTTGGGAACTAAACAAAAATATCCCAGAGTTGCACTCTATAAGTACAATACTCTGGGATATTGTTTTATATTATACCTCATTTGCATATTCCGCTCTTTGTTTAATGTGACGTCATCCGGTCCATAAAGTTGCATATTGACCGGGCGCCCGGTCCGATAGCTATATTAACGGGCGTGTGAAAAAAACGACGTCAAAATAAATCATAAAACGTATTGATTTAATTTTTGGTCAGATTCGGTATAATATAACAAATAATGTATGGTGCTTCGGTCCATATGAAGTTTATGGACTGGGCAGTCAGACCTAGAAGATTATATGGACCTCAGCTTCGCTTCGGTCCATATAACATTCTAGGTCTGACTGCCCAGTCCATAAACTTGCATATGGACCTCAGCACCATACATTATCTGTTAAATATGTTTGTTTTCAACAAATAACATGTCATGTTTTTGTTTTTTGTTTTGTTTTTAATTTTATATTTTTTTGTTAAGTTCCCAACACTGATACTGCCACCTGTGGCCAGAATAGGAAATAATATGTATAATGTGTAAACTTAATACCCATGCATGATATAGTTTAAAAAAATCATTGTTACACTATTTTGTGCAGTTAAAATATTTTATATTAAAAACTATTAAAAAAGTGGAAATTAATAATAACTGCTGTTAAATTTGTCACTGAAATCTTTTTGATGTTTTTGTGTGCAGTTGCAATATTTTTGATAAAAACATTAACGAAAAAGGGGAAGTTAATAATAAACTAATTTTCATCTCTGAAAACCTTTAGGCAACTTTAGTTCACAATTTTGTGCAGTTGCAATATTTGTGATAAAAAACATAAAAAAAGTGGAAATTATCAATCAGCTAATGCAAGTCACTTCCTGTCGACTTCAGGTCACCATGATGAGTGTACTGCGCCCCCTGGTTTGTGTCTGTGGACTCGGGTTGGTTCTATCGCTGGAGTATGTCCACCATAACAATGCCGCTATGATCACGTATCTACAACAAGTGAAGTCCGCTTACCCAAACATCACGGATCTCTACAGCATTGGCAAATCGGAGAAAGGTAAATTCGTTTTTGGTGTCTAAAAGGTAGCTATGAGAATCATAGCTCTTATGAGTTTATATTCTGTACCTAGAGCTTTGAGTTGCCCTGTTTAAAAAAATGTAATAGAGTTCGAGAGTCCTATTCCCATTCATTTTGGGGTCAAAGGTCAAGGTCACCATGACCTTTATTATGATAAACCTTTTTGGCATGATAACCTTTCAACCTCTGCAGTTCGGTTCATAAAATTTTGCAGCAGAGGAAGTTGGGGTTTATAGGTTAAAGGTCAAGGTCGCCATTATCCGACCATAACAACTTGTCCGCATGATAAATCTTCAACCTCCGTTGGCACCTTCTTCAAACTTCACAGGTAGACTCACTACGGTGAGTGGATGACTCTATTTTGGGGTGAGGGAGTTTGAAAAGGTCAAGGTCAGCAACACTGAAATTTAACCAAAGCAAATCCCTTGCTTGTGGGGTCCTGGGTATGCCGCCACTTCCCAATCATTTATACTGATTAAAGTGTTTATAAGCTCAGTTTTCAAGTATATATTACAGTTCTACACTTCATACATAGATACATGAAGATGAGCTCTATACATTCAGATGACCTTAACCTGTTATTTACACTTCATTATGTCTAGTTGTGTGTTCCTGTTCAAATATTTTTGATGGAGTTATGTCCCTTTGACATTTTAACTTTAAACTTGTTGTAGCCCCTACTTCTCCTAAACCGTTTGTTGGATTTCAACTAGATATGGTAGGAAGCATCAGTATGATGGCTAGTTGTGCATATCTCGTTTGTGTTCCGATTCGATTATTTTTGAAGGAGTTATGGCCTGTTGACATTTCAACTTTAAATTTGATGTCGCTGCTACTCCTCCTAAACCACTCTTTGGATTTTGACGAAACTTGGTATTAAGCATCGGTAGGATGTCTAGTTATGCATATCGCGTTTGTGTTTTGGTTCGATAAATTTTATGGAGTTATGATCCTTTGACATTTTAACTTTAAATTTGTTGTTGCCGCTACTCCTCCTAAACTACTTGTTAAAGACATCACACCAGAATCAAAAGATCACGGACATTTTACAGCTAGAGACGATCACAAACTTGTTAATCCTCTACAGTGGAAAATATTTATTGAGGCCCGGCCCTGGCATAATTTTATATAAGACTACATTGTGCAATGTTTCTTACAATTGCTAAATGTTCATTTTACTGTTTGGAACAGAAACATTTAAATATGGCAGATTTTATTATAACAAATATGTATAGACTGAAATAAAACACAATAAACAACATTACAATCATGACAAAATATCCTTTCTATGACAAGTGTGAACCAGCATCCAGATTAAAACAGATATAAATTATGAGCCAAGTCATATTATCATAACAGACCCTTTTGCAAAACAGCTTTTAATATCGACAATCAAAAGTTTTGACGTTTACAAAACTCCCCAGAATTACATTTTCAGTATCGACTCTTATTTAGTGGAATCTTTTAATAACACACTAAACATTTTTCACGACAAAACGATAGGTTATTGTGGTGATATACAGTACATTTTAAAAACAAACTTAGCTGTGTGTCATTGGAATGAAAACATTAGTTTGGACAATGCACGTCTATCATCCTATGGATACCGAAATCGAATTTGGTTAAGATGGGCCAGTTTGTTGTTCAAAGATTGTATTTGGAGACCATTTTAGAAGACCCAATTAATGTAAGTTTACACATAATTATTTTTAAATTAACAATATAATATATGTTGTCTTAAACTTAACCAAAATCAATACTAAAAATATTGAAATTAAATCATGCTGGTACTGTTACACATAAAATTTAGAAATAATTAAATCAGATTTAAAATTGTTTGTCGGGGCCTCATAATATAACAGTACATACCAATCTCCAATTTTGCATGAAATTCTCGTACTTCTCACAATGCATGAAAAAAACAATCATAATTATGCCCCCACTATTTCTATAGGATGGATTAGGCTGGTGTGATGTCTTTAAAAATGTTCCCTATCCACTTCCAAACATATCTTATCTAAGTTGTGAAAGTGTAAGTGGTAGCCCTGCACTATCCAAAGTGTCATCAAATAACATTTGCTTGCTGTTACTGAACACTAACAAAAACAATGCTTTCTTCAAAGATGCTGCTATCCTAATATCCAAAATGACAAGCGAGACATTCTGGTTCTATGGACAATATTGTCTAGCTTAATATTTCCTTATCAAACATGGCAAAATCAATGTCAGTTTACCATAATATAATATGAAAACATCAAAGTCACAGTTTGGGTTCAAAATTACAGAGAAGATGACTCAACAAGTTAACTTTCCCTATAATGGCACCACAAATCTGGGGTTAAAAGTCAAATTGATATATTTCTTATCATTTAAGAGACACACTGCAATCTTGAGTTTTATATCAAGCATTAAAATTAGCAACTAGTCAACATTGCTGTAAAGTTTCGCGACCATGGATTAAATAGTTATGGAGGATTGTCGGACACAAGTTTTTGGGGCGTACATAAGTGCAAAACAAACAACAATTTCAAGGAAAGGTATGCGACACCACAAACATAAAGGGGTTGACAATAGGGGTATTGTATTCTATTTTATTGTTCTAATTTAAAAATGCTTATGCAATAAAAAGGTTATTAGATTTGTATTGGGATATCAGAGTTAAT
Organism: Cyrtodaria siliqua; assembly: GCA_037043455.1. Taxonomy (NCBI): domain Eukaryota; kingdom Metazoa; phylum Mollusca; class Bivalvia; order Adapedonta; family Hiatellidae; genus Cyrtodaria; species Cyrtodaria siliqua. Next base: position 27,781 of record JAWPHD010012189.1, read on the forward strand.
GCCCTTTGGATTTTTTTTATTGTAATTCTTGTCCACAGCATAACTTGAAAACTGCTATTAATGAGACTGGAATGAAACTAAATTCACACAGTGATAGAAGACACTGAGTGGAAGTGTACAAGAACCATAACTCTGTCTTCATTTGAATAAGCAACTTTATTATATACTTCCCAGTGAAATAGTGGATTTTATGGTTAATTCTCGTTGTTATATTTTCACAGTGAGAATATAAAAACTTATATGCTCACTGCCGGAAAAAATGGAACTACTTTTTTCTACATTTGCTTATAACAGTCATCATTTGTGTCAAAGTTTAGAACTATATTCTATGCGCACTAAATATATTTAAATCGCCTCACGCGCTGATGTTACTATATTTATCAGCGAATACGTTAAAGGGGAACTGTCTGAACGAAACGTATTTTCTGTTTGAAACAGTTTGGTAGTGTTGCATGATAAAAAGTATATAATAAATAGAATATTTGTTGGTTTGTCGTGAATATAGGATTTATTTTCATCTCGTTTTCACTCAAGCTAAAGCACTCGTGAAAATATAAGTTTTCTCACTTCTCGATGAAAATAAATCCTATATTCATTCCAAACCAACAAATATCTTCTATTTAATTAATGTATACATTATTTTTTCTTTCTTTTAGCATCCTTTGCAGGTTGTTTATTTTACAGTTGTGGGTTTTTCGTCTTCATCCTCCGAATATAGATAATATTGTGTGTTTGTCCTTTCTCTCTATAATTGGAAACAGACTGAACTTAAGTAACTATGTAAATTGTTATGCATGTAAATTGTTGTTCCCGTGGAAAGGATCTCTGTAAGCATTTTGCTTTCATTCCAATCATTTATTATTGTAACTTGCATTTGTATATTATGATATTATGTTTAAACAAAGGCATATTTTAAATAAAACATAAGACTAGGGATGACATTTAAGCTCATAAATATTACTTTCATTTCAACTACTGTATTTCATGCACCCTAGCTGTTGATTTCACTCTTATATTACCGTTAGATTTTCCATAATGTTGAAAAAATTTAATAACATATGATATTATCTGCCATAACTGTTAGCTGCCATAATAGCCATATATCCATTATTAATAACCATAGAGCAACATGGAGGAGATGAATATGTATATCAAGTTTTCCTTACAAGTTGAAACTTTGTTTTCTAATCCTTTTTGTGTTGCCGTCGTAGCATGGCAGACACTTAGGGATCACTTTGTCTATCGTCCATCCATCTTCGTCCGTCGTTGTCCGTCACACTAAAACTAGCTGCAACCTAAGCTTGGCCATAACTTGAAAAGTATTTGACCTATGTTCAAGAAACTTCACACATATCTTCATCCAAACTCAAGGAGGAATGTTGTTACGTACGTCCATTAACTCTTACTTTCATTTTGGCAGTGTTATGCCCCTTTTCATAAACTTTAACCTGCAACTAAGCTGAAAGGAAGCACACAGCAAGCGACACAATTGTTCCACGGAACACCCTTCTAGTTACCTGTATTTATTACATGAGATAATGCATATTCATGCATTATTGAATAAAGTTTAATAAGCAGTGCTACTGCTTCTTGTTATGTCGGGGTTAACTGGTCAAAGGTCAAGGTCACAGTATGACAAGTTGTGAGTTTTGTGGGCTTAAAATGCAGCTATCCAATGTAACAGTGTCACAGTTTGGAATTAAATGTTCCACTGGGTGAATGTGTACTTCCTTTTTTTGATGAAGATCCGAATTTTGATTTAAGATTTACACTTTTAAAGGTCAAGGTAGTAGTTAGTTGGATATCTTACTGTGGTTTTGCACAGTAACTCAAATCATATTCATACATTTATGTTCTTAAATTATTTCCCTTTTCTATATTAGATTTATGAAACAAGTTTTACTTTAATGAGCCTTTTGATGATTTGAAATTTAAATTAGTTCATAACAAGTTTCATAAATCTTAAACCTTAACCCGCTTAGCACGACTATAATAGCCTTTGTGTCCATTGTACACCCAGATCAGCCTGCGAGTAACATAAATGGAATTGGTCTTAATTCAAAGAAAAAACGGTCCATTATATATATATATGTAGCGGGTTAAGGGTTAAATGGAATGGGTAAATTTGTATCACTTTTATTAAAACTGCTATGACTTCAGACAAGGTGCCAAATAAGTTATAACATCTAGTCATTAACAACTTTAGATATATTGATGCCTGGAACCAAGCAAATTCATTTCAGGTTGTATTACAAAGGGTGTACATAAAACAATATGAATGGTTGTTTGACATGGCTAACAATATAAGCTATGTGATAACACAAGTTTTGTATATAGGTCTCTCGTACCTATTGGTTTAAACATACTTTTATTTCAAATTTTTTTACAATTTTTATATAGTACAATACATAGTTAAATTTGGAACAAAAGAAAAATCTTATAGAGCTGTGATTTGTAAAATTTAGGGTGAAAGAATATCAGGTGTAACACTTTAGTTTCATTGAAATAGCTCCAGGTGGAATTTAAAGGGAATGTAGGAATTCAAACAAGCTTTATTATTGGTAGTTCTGAAAAACTTGGAAAAGAGTAAAAGAATTACCAAAAACATCTGACGATAAGCAAAGAAGATATAATCATTATAAGGTTCTTTTGAGATAGATATGGCAGCCACCATTTTGACAATAACCACGCGTTCAGAATTGAATTGAATTAAATTTTGTTTAACGGCTCATCAACACAGTATAGGTTATTTAGAGCCGCCCCAGAGAGAGGGGAAGGATACATATGAATCTGGGAACCTGCCCTACTCTTATTATCGAATAGATTCCTATGGTTCTTTAACGTGCTCGGAGGATAGACCGATACACGGGACCGCCCGGTTTATGTCCCCATCCGACGGACGAGCATGCGTTCAGAACCTTCAGTGATAAAACTTATTTGAATGATTGCCTACATTCCCTTTAACTTGCTTTCTTCTTGCAAAAATTGGGGTGGTGCTAGACTGTTTTCGCCTTTTCCGTTCATATTTTCACAATGCTTCCACAAAAATTACTTTCATATCTTATTTGTTGGTTACTAAGGTCATACAAAAACATTCCATCATATTTCTGATCATCTGCGACCATACTTTAGGTCAAGGTCACACACTTGGAAGTTTTTTGTTTAGCGGTGTCATTAGTTGGATATCCGACATTGAAACTATTATCGTAAGAACTTCACAGCAAAGTCCTATTGCAAATTTTATGTCCACTAGATTTCATTCTACAGGGACTGCATTTGTTGTTGTTTTACAAATTTTTTACGTTTTCATCAGTTTCTCAATTCATGTTCAGGTAGCACACTGACACAGTTTCTAGTAACAGACAAAATTGTTCAGATGTTATTGAGTGTTTTTAGCAAAATGGGTTTGTATTCCATTTATTGTGTCCTCTGCTTAGCATGGCAGACACTTAAGATCACTTTGTCCGTCATCTGTTGTCCGTTGTCTGTCGTCCGTCGTTGTCAATCCGTCCGTCCATCACACTTTAACCTGCAACCTAACCTTGGCCATAACTTGAAAAGTATTTGACCTGAGTTCATAAAACTTCATACACATCTTCATTTTACCTCAAAGAAAGAATGTTGTTACACATGTCCAATAGCTCTGACTTTCATTTTGGCAGAGTTATGCCCCTTTTCATAAAACTTTAACCTGCAACCTAACCAAACTCATAACTTGCCATAACTCATGAAGTATATGACCTTTTTTCATGAAACTTCACACATTTATTTATTTTACTCCAAAGAATGTTGTTATTCATGACCAATAACTCTTGACTTTCATTTCGGAAGAGTTATGCCCCTTTTCGTAAAACTGCAACCTAACCAACTGGCCATAACTGGCCATAACTTGGAAAGTATTTGACTGGTCAAATAACTGGTCAAAACTGGCCATAACTTGGAAAACTGGTCAAATAACTGGTCAAATATAAAAAAACTGGTCAAATAACTGGCCAGTTATGACCAGTTATTTTACCAGTTTTTTGTTATTTGACCAGTTATTTGACCAGTTTTCCAGTTGACCATAACTTGGAAAGTATTTGACCTATGTTCATGAAACTTCACACACATCTTCATCTAACCCCAAGGAATGTCATTTGTCATGTTCAATGTTCAATAACTTTGACTTTCATTTCGACAGAGTAATGACCCTTTTCATAAAACTTTAACCTGCAACCTTACCTGGCTCGTAACTTGTCAAAATATTGACCTGTAAAACAGTTCTTCTTCATCAATTATTCAATACCCTTGACATTTCCAGCAACTCTGACTTTCAGTTTGGCAGAGTTATGCCCTTTTTATATATATTGAACACAAAAAGAAACATCCGACTTTTTTGCTGGTATTTCCTTAGAGGCCAGTTTTTGAGGGCGTATAAAAGCTTAAGCAGCCTTTTAATAAAACAATGTTTGATATTTGTAAGCACTCTTAAGTGAGTACTAAATATCCCATTAAACTGTTTCAAATTTGCCATGCAATAATCTTTTATGGATGATATGGAAATGTTAAAGGGAGGTAATTTGATGATTGTTGATAATCAAAAGCTGCCATCCACACAATCTGTGTTATGTTTTTTGTGATTTTTTTTGGTAAGGAACATATAGAGAATATTGTCTCGGACAAATTTCGGTAATTTTCGTAGATTTAATTTGTTTGTATGGCCAAAATTCATGTTTTAAGAAAAAGGGAGATAACTCCTTTGTGTACTGAACTTTTCAAAAACATCTTTGTTTTGACTATTGTTATTATTCTTAAAACATCATTAATTGTTTCCTGTTTTGCTGTCTAGACGATCATTAAAGTTTCTTTTTTTGTTCAGTATAATTTTAACCTGCAACTAGCTCTTCCTGGTGAGAAGGTTCTAGGCCCATTTTCCATAATTTATCTCGATGTACATGGAAGATGAGCCTGGCATGTTCATGCCTGTTAGGCGCCATACAACCTGTAATGTGTTGGTGCGCCTTAAAACCCCAATTCAATTCAATTCAATTCTTCCTGATCAGTTATCCAATACAGAGTTATGCCCTTTGTTTTAAATAAACGTAAACAATTTAAAAAAAATGACTTCATAATTCATGGAAGATTGCACACCCTGTCTTAAAACTTTATTGTTAGAATGTAATTGCTGAAATAAGCATACAAGTGTTCTTTGGAACAACCTTCTAAGCTTGTTCTTGTAATTTTTTTCAAGCTAAATTTATGTATGCAGTCAAGACAACTAAAATTTATACTTTACATTTATTACAGGCCAGGATCTGTGGGTACTGGCCATTGGTAAAAATGTCACCCATCATGTACAGCTACGCCCTAGTGTCAAATACATCGGCAATATGCATGGAAATGAGGTATAAACTGCAATGAATTGATGCATCAACTGTGGTAACTTTTTTTAATTTTTACATTACCAAATATATATACATGTAAAGTAAATATGTAAAAATGAATAAAATAATAACATTCACTTTATTTTAAATGTCCATCATATTGTTCAAGTTCTTTTATCCTGTACAAATCACGTCACACAAATAAATTAAATCTAAAGAATGTCGAAGTCGAATTTCACTTTCCTTTATAACCTATCTTTATACTCCCATTTTCACAAAGTGATGGAGGCTATATAGGAATCACGCTGTACATAACGGCCCGTCGTGTCCCATAACACATTTTTATGCCCCCACCGTGCGTCCGTCCGTGCAACCAATATCGTGTCTCAGCCATTCCTCAGAAACTACTGAAGGGAATTTTGTCAAACTTTACACAAATGTTCAACACAATGAGAAGATGTGTTGCGCGCAAGAATCTTGACCGTATCACAAAGGTCAAGGTCACACTTGGAGGTCAAAGGTAAAACATTCATGTCTCAGCCATTACTTGGAAACTCCAGAAGGAAGCTGCGTCAGACTTCACACAAATGTTTTTCACATGGAGAAGGTGTGTTTCACGCAAGAATCTTGTCCATGTCTCAAAATCAAGGTCACAGTTGGAGGTCAAAGGTCAAACAATCGTGAAAAACTTCATGTCTCAGCCATAACTTGGAAACTACTGAAGTGAGCTGCATCAAACTTCACACACATGTTTATCACAATGAAAAGGAGTGTCTCATGCAAGGCTCATGTCAGTGCCTCAAAGGTCAAGGTCACAGTTCAATAGGTCAAAAAATCCTAAAAAAATCTTGTCAGCCATTACTTGGAAACTACTGAAGGGAGTTGCGTCAAACTTTAAGCAAATGTTCATCACATTGAGAAGGTGTGTCACGCACAGGAATCATGTCAGTGCTTCAAAAGTCAAGGTCACAGTTGGAGGTCAAAAGTTTTTTTTTTTCCGTGTCAGCCATTAGTCCAAAACTAGTGACGGGAATTGCATCAAACTCGACACAAAATTTGAATGTTCATCATCACAATGAGAAGGTGTGTCTTGTGCAAGAATCATGTCAGTGCCTCAAGGTCAAGGTCACAGTTAGGCAGATGGTTTGCAATGGGGGAATCCGTATCTCATGGATACATTTCTGTATGTATACATATATTTGGAACTGGCATTTTTAATGGTAAATAGAAATACCTTAGTTTTAAAAATCTGATGGTGTTTCCCCCAATGTAAACTGCTTGTTTCTGGGACAACAGACAATTTAGAAATCTCAAATAACTTCAGGTAATCTTAATAGTTTGCTATAAAACTTTCAGGATGTCTTAATTTGTGTTTGTCCAACTCAAAAATAATATTTGGATAAAAAATCTGAAAAAAATATTTTTCCAATTTTCAAAAATAACTTTCGCTAGTGCAATTTTTATTCCTCAACCAATTTTGAAAAGAAAGGTATTATTATTTACCACAAAAAAATATTTGTTTCACTGATATATAACTTATTTAGGTGTTAATTGAATTTTATCTGAAAAGTCCAAAGAACACTTGACTGAAACAAGTGCCCCGAACAATAACTTTTAGTATGGGAGATAATTGAATATTGTTAAACAAATGCAGATCAGTCACAAAATAGTTGTGTCCCTTTAAAATGTTTTTCATATCCTTTTCCCATCCCGTTTAACTGTAGGTTGTGAGTCGAGAGATTCTGCTGCATCTGATAAACCACTACGTAACAATGTACGGCACCAATGCCACGATAACAAACTTCCTTGACACCACGGCGGTGCACATAATGCCGACGATGAACCCAGACGGGAATGACATATCCATCGTAGGACATTGTAATGGTGTCACTGGAAGGTTGGTTTTAAGATAATTTCTACTTTCGATATTTTTCTTATAAAAATGTTGGTACATGTAGCTAAGTGATCTTCATACCATTACCTGTTTTAACACCAGTTTAGCTTCTAGCTGTTAACAGTGCACAACCTTTTATGCCCCTGAAGAGAGAAGGAATTTAGTAACCGTCCTTTTGTTTGTTTGTTTGTTCATCCGCAACAATCATGTCTCAGCTGTAACTTCAGAAGTAAAAGTACTGAAGGGAATTTGATGAAACTTCATCAAATGTTAATAACAACGAGAAAGTGTGTCGTAAAAATGAATCGTGTTCTTACCTCAACGGTCAAGGTCACATTTTGGAGGCCAAAGGTTGTTTGTCCATCCTAAACAATCACGTCTCAGCCATTAAACTTTAAAAGTACTGAAGGGAATTTATTGTTATTGATGTGGTAATAATGTGTTTCTATAATTGATACAAAAAAAAATGTGTGGGGCAGTTTCAACACCCTTCAGACTTTTTGTCTCGCCTTTTCGACGAAAAATGCAAGACATAGGGATCATTTTTCCGGTGGCGCTGTCAACATTTGTTGAAAAGTTTTCGGTTAAAGTGTTTTGGAAGGTATACATCTCCAACACCATCAAAGGTATTGCTTTGAAACTTTGTATGAACATTCACTGGGGTAACCCCTTACACTTTAACTAAGCCCCACACCTTGACTTTAAAGACAACAGAACTTAGTTAAATTTTCTTGGTTAAAGTTTTTGGTTAAAGTTTTTTGGAAGGTATATATCTCCAACACCATCAAAGGTATTGCTTTGAAACTTTGTATGAACATTCGCTGGGTAACCCCTTACACTTTCATTAATCCCAACCTCACCAATGACCTTGACCTTGACTTTAAAGACAACAGAACTTAGTCAAATTTTCTTGGTTAAAGTTTTGGTAAAAGTTTTTTTTGAAAGTTATATCTCCAATACCATCAAAGGTATTGCTTTGATACTTTGTATGAACATTCACTGACAAATTTCTTCCTTTCTTGTCTTTTCTTTCTTTCCTTTTTTCTTTCTTTCTTTCTTTCTTTTTTTCTTTCATGTATGTTTTGTATTTTATATATATACATAAAATATATCTTAATATTATATATTTCCGCTTTAGGCATAAAATGTTAAACGGTGTTTCCTCTACCCTTCAGATCAAACCCTGTCCCCGTTCACCACCCCCCCCCCTCCCCCCACCCACCCTCCCCCACCACACCCACTTGCCCCACAAGTACCACCCAATAAAAAATTAAAGATAGATATATACACCCCTACAACCCCAACAAAACAAACCCTCGTTGTGAATGAACAAAACCTCAAAAGGTGAGACATCCCGTGGCAGTGGCCTTGTTTAAAGTGTTATTATTCCATCATTTTCTCAAATGAATAATACTGATCAACGGCATGTTATCATTTTGCGTGATTTGTTTCAATGATACACGTTGTATTTCATGTTTCTCAATGGTTGTATTTCATTGAAACTGGGACTGATACGAGGGGGGTTTGATATATTCTGTCACTGGTATTCGGAACTAACAGATACTGGAAATATAAAAAAACTTCTTATTACAATCCTTCAAAGTATTACCCCTGAACAGATACACACTTTCGGAGTGGCGCTATCCATGACGTAAATGCAGCAAAGTAGTCTCCCCTTAATATACTGTTGAGACACTGAAATATTCCGGTACCAAGGGCACTTCTGGATGCATAGCTTCTACCAGAGGTTTTTCTTCAGCAAAGGGAATAGGAAAAAGTCACAGGGACTAAGGTCGGGAGAATAAGGTGGGTGTTCAAGCTGTACCACTTTATCTTGCTCCAAGAAAGATTGCACAATTTTATCTTTGTGAGCTGAGGCATTGTCATGAATCAGCTGGATGCCATTCAAAACTTTATTGGAACGTTTTTTCTTGTAATTATTTTTGACTGCTTTGAGAACTTTGTCCTTGTAAAATTTGGCCGTGATGGTTTTTCCCTGTTTGCATGGAATTTGTACCACAGGGCCACTGGCATTAAAGAAAAATTGCATACAAAACCTTTTTAGCGCTTTTTGATCGTTTTGCAATAACCGGTCTTGCCTGATTTTTACCCAACCATTGTTTATTGTTTATCCGCCGCTGGGGCTCAAAATAGTACAACCACGTTTCATCTCCAGTGAGCAACTCAGAAATTTTTCTAAGATGACAATTTTCATATTTTTTAAGAAGATATTTAGCACATTTTAAGCGTTTGGCCTTTTGTTCAGTTGACAGCAAATGAGGGACCCATCTAGCACAAAGCTTCTTTAATTTCAAACAGTTGGTCAAAATGTGATGAGTTGTGCCTTCTGAGATACCAAGACGATTAGCTATCTTAGAAATTGTATACCGCCCATCTTCGTCTATCATGGCCTTCACAGCATCAATGTTCTCCTTTGTTGCTGCAACAACAGGTCTGCCAGGATGTTTACGGTCTTTAATGCTAAGTTTATCCCCTTGAAATGTCTTAGCCCAACAAAAAACCGTTCTCAATGTCACGGCAGAACTGCCATGTACATGGCGCAGTTCAGCATAAATCTCTTGTGCAGGTACTTTTAAAGCAACCCTGTCTTTAATGTAAGCCCTAATTTCAATTTTTTCTTCACTTTTCATGTTAGCATTGAAATATAGCCACGATACATGAGTGCGCATAATTCAACAATGGATATCTCCGTCAGTTGTTATCAATTGTTATCGGATTAAACCGCTTTTTTGCATGTACGTAGTTAGTGGAATCACCTTCAAATGCACGAGTTTTCAATGCGGTAATGTAAGGCGGTTTCTACGGAAGCGCATTAGTGACAGAATATATTGAAGGCCCCTCGTAATAAATCCTCAAGAAAACTGTATATCATAGTATTCAAGATATTTTGCTAATTTATTCTCCAATTTGTTAAACTTCAATTCACTAATTGACATTTTCTTCAATGTCAATGAAAACACCTGGTTTGAAATGCATAGGCAATGGATTTTTCATTTTAACGGTGAAAACTATTACAAATAAGGTATTTAACATTTATTTTAGAAAAATGTAATCTAATTACCATGAGTTTTTTAATACACATTATGTGGTCCAGCTTTAATTCCATTATGCGATGGGAGGATTTTATAACGGATATTTTGACAATAAAACATGTTTAAAAACATTTTTGACTGAAAAATATGATAACAAAAATATGATAACCTGTTTAAAATTACCTGATTTAATTTTACAATATGAATTTTTTTTAAACCCAAGTTAACGTTTTAATTTATTCAACACCATTTCGGGGGGCTGGCTGTGGGTATGAAAGTACATACACAGACCACCACAGACCACGTATTAAATGATGATTTCTACACAATAGAAATCCCGTATTGAAAAACTCACGATAATTAAACTATAATAATTATACCTTTGTTTTTATGACAATTCTGATTGATTTTGATCTGATTAGAACTTTCCAATTGCAGATACAACTCAAAAAACATTGACCTGAATCGTAACTTTCCCGACAAGATGCACAATTTGAATGTGGGAAGTTCGGCCGCGGAGACAAGGGCTGTGATGTCATGGATTGAGCAGCGTAACTTTGTGTTGTCGGCCAATCTACATGGGGGTGCTATGGTGGCCAACTATCCCTATGACCAGTATCTTGATTGTAATTTAGCTTCTTTATTATACCCCGGCTGTCCCATTGCATCACATCGCATCTCATAACACATTCTTAAACAGGGTTATATGTGAACACAGAATCAATCATTTATTCTAGAATCTAGGGTAAGAAAAAAGAAATGAATGAATATTACTAAGGTGTTGTTTGGTGCCTTTGTTGTACTAAAAAGTAATTCTTTCCTATTAAACTTGTTGTATAAGATATGAAAAAAATATCATCTGTACTAAAAATAACCTTGTTTTAGACAGATCAGGGCCCCGTTTTATGAAACAACTTACGACCATTTTGATCATAAATCAATTTCTTAAATGCTACACTTTAAATTATACTTTGCAAATAAACGTAATTTCAGTTCATTTTCTTATACATGTGATATTTCTGATCAACGTGCACACATAATTGTCTGCATTGAATACTTAGGTGAAAAAGGTGAACAATTTTAAAATTTGAAACTTATCGTAAGATGTTTAATAAAACATGGCCCAGATTTTTAGATATTGATTATCATATCCTTGTGATGACCATCTTACTATCACACTCTCAGGAATGCAATATGTATGTTTTATCACATAATTTCACTTGTTAGTTGTATCACATACCCATTTCATATTATTTTGTATGTACATACAGGTGATACAACCTGGAACAATTTTGATTGGTTGGGCACAAAATGCACTCAATCTGTAACACTATGCAAATTTTGTTAACCGAAGTTACATTATTTATCACGATTTTATTCCGATCAAACTCATAAACTTACTGTTTACCGACAGCTTATAATAAATAATTAACGTTGTACAAATCAGTTTATTATTGTTTAAAAGTTGACGTAAAATGCCATTTTTGAAGAAATAAAACACAAACGCTTTAATATCCAACGTTGTTTACAACATGATGGTATGTCATTTGGTGCTAAAGGACATAATTGTATGAAGTCAAATAACCTTTGGCACTAAAGTTTGTAAAGCCATTTTTAAACCCCCTTTTTTCTGTGGAAAACTGGCATTATAACTGGAGGAAAATGGCTCATTTCTATTCTCTTTTGTTGTTGTATGTATACAAAGTGTATTAATAAGTTTTAATGGATTAGTGATGAACATTTTCCAACTTTTGAATTTATGCATACATTTTGTGAGCATGCAACTATCAATGAAAACAGTTTTACCCTTGACATGTTTAGTAAGCAAATTACAACTTTCTTACATCACTTACGACTGCACCTTTTCTATTGATTTTTCAAGTGGAAAGCTGTTTCTCTATGTAAAAATTACACTGCTGCATTATCCATAGTTGCAGCAAATCATTAGTATGTGACACTTTAACATCGATGTCATTGAGGAAAGTAATTGGTGGTTTTATACAATCTGTGTTGATTTTCAGCGAGCATTCGTTCCGGCCCATCCGTCTGTCCGGATGACGACACGTTTCAGTTCCTTTCCACCACGTACGCCAGGTCACATGGAAGTATGTCTATCACCCAGGGAACAAGGTGTAAGGATTTCTTCGCAGACGGCATCACAAACGGCGCCGAGTGGTACTCAGTGGCAGGTAATGAAAGCAGACATCTGTGCCTACAGGGCCTCATGAGTTTACTGTTCTCGACCAAGTTTGTTCAAATGATGACCCTGGGGCAAACTTGGCCCCACTCCGTGGTGGGTCATGTTTTACGTAATCTATAGGAAAAAAATTGAAAAATCTTTTTCTTTGAAACCACATGTCATAGTACTTGTGTATATTGCATGTAGTATTAGCTTATTCCCTACTAAGTTTGTTCAAATAATGATCCTGGGGTTAAATTTGTGCATGTCTGAGGGTCACAGTTTTATAGAGTTGGATAAGAATGTATTTAAAAGTCTTCTATAAACTTACAACAACTATTTTATCTCACCCACTTCCATTACTGTTGCATGTGTGTACAAAATGACAACGTCATAAGGGAAGTGATTCAGGGCCATTTGGCCCTCTTTTTAGCTCGACTGATCAGAGATCAGCAGAGCTTATGCCGTGGTGCGGCGTGCGGCGTGCGTCTGTCCGTAAACTTTTATTTGTAGCGACTACTCCTCTGAAACTACTGGATGGATATTCATGAAACTTTACAGAAATGTTGCCCATGAAGTCTAGTTGATCCTAGCAAATATTCATGTTGATGTGAAATCCAAGATAGCCACCAAAGCTAACAGATTTTTAAAATACAAGTTTGTAGAGACTACTTCTTGAAAACTATAAGTGATATTGATATGGGACTTTTTCTAAAATGATCAGCATGACATGATGTTGGTCCTTGTCAAAAATCGTTTTGATTCGACGTTAAACATGGCTGCCAGTGGCCATCTTTGTTTACATAGAGTTATGTAGTAGAAACTTTGTAACGACTACTCCTCTGAAACTACTTGGCGGATTTTCATGAAACTTTACAGGAATGTTGCTCTTGATGTCTAATTGATCCTAGCAAAATTTCAATTCGGCCAGAAGTTCAAAATGGCCGCCACAGCTAAAAATAGATATTTAATAAATAAGTTTGTAGCGACTACTTCTTGAAAACTATAAGTGATATTGATATGGGACTTTTTTTAAAATGATCAGCATGACATGATGTTGATCCTAGTCGAACATTATTTTGATTCGATGTTAAACATGGCTGCCAGTGGCCATTTTTGTTTACATAGAGTTATATAGTAAAACCTTGTAGCGACTACTCCTCTGAAACTACTTGACGAATGTTCATGAAACTTCACAGGAATGTTGCTCTTGATGTCTAGTTAATCCTAGAAAAATTTCAGGCAGGCCGGAAATTCAAGATGGCCACCACGGCTAAAAATAGATTTAAAATAAATAAATTTGTAGCGACTACTTCTTGAAAACTGGAAGTGATATTGATATGGGACGTTTTCTAAAATGATCAGCATGACATGATGTTGATTCTTGTCGAAATTTCATTTCGATGCGACTTTAAACATAGCCGCTAGCGGCCATCTTTGTTTACATAGATTTATATAGTAAAAACTTGTAGCGACTACTCCTCTGAAACTACTTGACGAATTTTTATGAAACTTCGCAGGAATGTTGCTCTTTATGTCTAATTGATCCCAGTGATATTGATATGGGACTTTTTCTGAAATGATCAGCATGACAAGATGTTGATCCTTGTCGAAAATTATTTTGATTCGACATTAAACATGGCTGCCAGTGGCCATTTTTGTTTACCTAGAGTTATATAGTAAAAACTTCAACTTGTAGCGACTACTCCTCCGAAACTACTTGACAGATTTTTATGAAACTTCGCAGGAATGCTGATCTAACTATCAAACTCTATCAGTAGAGCTTCAAAGTCATTGACCTCTTGTTTATAGTCTGGTCCTCATTCGCTTACCTGAAGGTTATGTTCTCTCTATCCTGAAAAAAAATTCAGAGAAATGGACTTTCGGTTTTAAATGTGCCAAATTGCATCATGGGAATGTTGGTTCAGTTTTGAACAAAAAAACGTATGTCAAATTCAGAAATCGAAAAATAATGAGACGAACCTAAAGCGATAGACTTTCACACTGTCCTTGAGAGTCAAACAGCTGTGTTTCTAATACGTGTGTTTAAGTTTGAATGCAGTATGGTATATATTACTTATTATACCTTTTTATAATTTAAGAGAACACATGGCAATTCTGATTTTTTAAAAACTCAGAATTTTATTTAATTATATGCAAGTAGATTTAAATTCAGATTGATACTGGATAAATAAATCGAGATTGCCGTGTGTCCCTTTAAGGTGAAATGCAATATTGTATATTCAAGTTATTGATAACTTGGTTTATTTAAGGTGGAATGCAGGACTACAACTACATCGCCCTTGGTATATTTGAGCTTACCATCGAGGTCGCGTGCTGTAAGTTTCCAGATGGGTCACGTTTGGAATTTTATTGGAATGAGAATAGGGACGCTCTGATCAACTTCTTTCTAGAAGTACATATGGGTCAGTATACCTGTTATCAGTAACACACAGATTTCACATAGGGATCTATTTATTAGTTTCGCTATTTGAACTGCATGTGTCTCCATATATACACATGTTTTGTGGGTCAAGGCTCAATAGTGGGTATTTTCTTGCTATCTGATGCAGGGTGATGTTTCAGTGTGTAAGGTGAAATTGCTATTTTTAAATCATCATTAATTTGAAAGTACTTTACCGATTTCAGTAAACTACCACTCATTTCCATAGATGAGTTATTTGCAATCCAATGATAAAACTTGCATCACCTGCATAACATGGCAGACACTTAGGAATCACTTTGTCAGTCGTCCATCGTCTGTCGTTGTAACCTTGGCCATAACTTAAAAAGTACTGGACCTATGTTCATGTAACTTCTTTAGCTTAACCAAAAAAATGTTGTTTACACAAATACAATAACTCTGACTTTCACTGTGGCAGAGTTATGCCCCTTTTCACAAAATGTTAACCTGCAACCTAACCTAGCTCTAACTAATAACAAAATATGACCTATGGCCATGAAAATGAATACAGTTCTTCCTGTTCAATTATCCAATACACATTTATGCCCCTTTTCATAACCTTTAACGTTTTTAAAAAAAAACTGCTCCATAATTCATGAAGGATTGCTCCCCATGTCTTCAAACTGTATAGTTAGATTGTACTTGCTGAATTAAGCACGTGCAGGTGGCATGAGTGTTTCATGGAACAAGCACCCTTCTAGTTTTTAAAAAAAAAAAGTATCTGGCAAAGTAAAATCTGTACTGAAAATAATCTTGTTTTAGACAGATCAGATTTTTTGATATTGATTATCATATCCTTGTGATGAACATTCTTACTATCACACTCTCAGAAATGCAATATTTGTATTTTAACACATAATTTCCCTTGTTAGATGTGTCAACCACCCATTTCATATTATATTGTATGTACATACATGTAATACAACCTGGAACAGTTTTAATTGATTGGGCACAAAATGCACTCAATCTGTAACACTATGCACATTTTGTTAACTGAAACCAGGGGCGTAGCTTGGCTGAATATGATGTGTAGGCCGAGTTCTAGCGGGGTTCGGGGGCATGCTTCCCCTAAAAATTGTTTCAGCTACACTGTCGGAGGTGCATTTTGGCGTATATTTCGTACCGGTGAATATGTCTATAAGAGCATCAATATCCTTACTTTTTACCGTAAATTATCATATTTGAGTATATTTTGTTGCGATTTTATAATTTAGCCCCGTACCCACCTAGGCCTCCGCTTTTTATTGCATTTTTGGCATTTTTATTTTTTCGATTTCTCAGAAAAAAGTGTAGGCCGCAACCTACACGGCCTATAGGAAGCTACGCCCTTGGAAACTATATTATTTATCACGATTTCATTCCGATTAAACTCATAAACTTACTGTTTACCGACAGCTTATAATAAATAACGTTGTACAAATCAGTTTGTTATTGTTTAAAAGTCGGCGTAAATTGCCATTTTTGAAGAAATAGAACACAAATGCTTTAATATCCAACGTTGTTTATGACATGATGGTATGTCATTTGGTGCTAAAGGACATACTTGTATGAAGTCAAATGACCTTTGGCACTAAAGTTTGTTCCATGAGTTGGCAGTTTTATGTTTATTTTATTATTCTTTACATAGTTTATGGGATAAAGAGCATCAAACTCGTCCCCATTCAAACTTGTTTCATAAATCTTATAGTGAATGGGAACTCGTTTAAGATTCTGTATATAGGTAACAGACATTAATCTTATTTGTATCTACCTTCATACATACCAGGTGTTAAAGGTTTGATAAAGGATGAAAATAACAACCTAATGGAAGGGGCAGAACTCACCATCAAAGGGAGGGAATCCGTTCCATTTAAGTCATCCCTGCATGGAGAATACTTCCGATTGCTGATGCCAGGAACATATACATTACAGGTACATATAAACTATGTCAAAGTTGTATTTAAAGGGATATATGGCAACCAGGCTCGCATTAACCATTCGCCAAATCGCCATAGGCAAAAAGTAAACCGAACTGGCGAATGAAAATCGTAAGAAATACATAGCAAATTCGCCAGACATCGATGGTCTGGGGAATCCAAATTTCCGACCAATTTTGTCTAAAAAGTCCCGAATTCTAATATACAACGTTTTTGACTGTTTATAAGCCAATATCCCACTGGGTGTTGTTAGCTAATTAGCGACAATCAATTTGGACCGATAACTAATTATTGCAGTGTTTATTGAAAACCGTTGCCCACTAATTAGCTGAACACACAGTAGAGTAAACTGAAACAATGGAAAGTGTGTGTGAACATGTTTGATCGAATGTCTGTAAATTGTGACAAATTTATGTTTGTTTGTTCAATCAACATGAAACGATAGTCAATATAAAAGGTGCGATTACTCAAAATATTGGTACAATTTTAGAATGAAGTGACTTTTATTACTTATTCTATGCATGATAGTCGTGGTGTATGTAGCATTTCTGAATTTTGTCTCACAATGCAATGCGATCTTTCTAGCTTCTTTGGAACCCCTGTTAACAGGAAACAGCCAGAGACTGAGTCACAGACTCCAACATGCATTCATTTTGTCCTTCTTAAAATTTCAGTCTTGACAATTTTTAAAAATGAAAGTAAATTAAATTAAATACAATTTTTTAAAAAGTTTTGAATATTGTGCAACTCACTTTTTAATTATAAGCACTAAAGCATTCAATTATAAGCACTAAAGCAGTATGCAGCATGCATATGATATGCATATGATATGGAAATATTGATACCCTATATAATATATATATAGGCAATATTAAAGCATATTCTTTTAACTTACTTTCGTGTGTCAAGCGCAAAATCCAGGTCAGTAGCTTCAAGGTCAAGGTCACACTTGGAGGTCAAAAAGAAGTTCTTTTTTGTCCATATTTCATGTCTGATAAATGATTCTGACATTCATGGAGGGATTTTCAAATAACTTGGCAGAGTGTTCACCACAACAAGACTGTGTCTTGCAAGCAAAATCTAGGTCAGTAGCTTCAAGGTCAAGGTCACACTTAGAGGTCAGATGATGTCATATGTTCCAGTATTTGAAGTCATGTAGTCGTGTCCGTTCTATAACTGTGTCATCCGTTGAGGGATTTTTATATAACGTGGCAGAAATGTTCACCGGAACAAGATGATGTGTTGTGCGCAAAACCCAGGTCCGTAGCTTCAAGGTAAAAGTCACACTCAGAGGTCAGAAGATGCCTTATGACCCTGTATTTGAATGAAGTCATATTGGTTGTGTTCGGTGTATAAATTTGTCATCGGTCACCTTCCAGTTTTGCTGAACTTTTACCTGATCTTACGATTATGCCCATGAATATTTATAAACATGGTTCAAACTTATGATTTCATCACATTTTGAGCCGTGTTCATATATTCACAAACCACTTCGGGGGCATTGACATTTCTTGTTTTATTATATGCAAGCAGGTTTGTAAAAAAATGATTCTGGATTAGTAGATCGAGATGCTTGTTTTAATACTTGATAACATCTTCAAGATTGCCATGTGTCCCTTTAATTTGCTAAAATGTTTACTAACACCAATTGCATATAAAGTTTTGAGTGGAAAGTCGTAATCCTATTGTACGAGGTTCTGAACCAGAACGACTAAAGTAATCTCTCTTTTTTGTTGGAAAGGGACATTATAAGTGGGGGTGGGAGGGGTTTGAGTGGGAAAGGGGGGTGGGGGAGCGAGAATGGGCCATTTATCTTCAGTTTTGTTATTGTATGTATTAGAAGTGTATTGATAGGTTTTACTGGATTATTGATAAAATTTCACAAATTTGAATCTATGCATACACTTTGTGAGTAGCTATCATTGTAAACAGCTGTACCGTTGACCTGTTTAGTAAACAAATAAAAACGTCCTTACATGTCTTATGGTCAAACCTTTTTTCTTCTGGTCTTTCAAGTGCAAAGCTTTTTTCTGTATGAAAATTACCATACACTGCTGCATTATCCATACTTGATTTAAAGTTGCAGCAAATCATTAATATGTGACATTGTAACACAGATGGGGGGAAGTAATTGGTGGTTTCATACCTAAAAGAGTACTGTAAGAATACATAACCCTGCAGAAGATGCCCAATTTCTCCCATTTCTGGGCATGTGAGATTATAAGAATCTTTCATGGGTATCCGGTGAAGATAGGGAATTCCAACCCGAGGTATAAGTATTTTTATCGGAACCGAGGCTCTGCCGAGGTTCCGATTAAACACTTATACCGAGGGTCGGAATTCTCTGACTGAACTGAATACCCATGCTAAATTCTTTTTCTTGCATATCAGAGACATGATGTGCATTGACGCCCCCAGCTACTAACGTTTTGCATGTTTTCCTGGGCGTAAGTGAATTTTATCTTGACCCTAGGATGAGATGGAAATATCTAGCCCCGGTAAAATGACAGATATCCTTGTCTGGTATGCCAGAAAGTGTTTTCCTCCATGGACTTACATGACATGACATGTGTCTCTTTCATGAAACGTCACGTTGGTGACGTCATCTTATTCTAGCACAGAATCAAATACAGTCATTGAAGTATGCCTGTACTAAGGCGCATAATGGGTGAAAAATAATCCATCATGAGTTTATCCATGTGAGATAGGTAAATCTCACCCTCGAGATCAGAATTGGAACCTAAGGTCTTTTATTCTCACTTGTTTTCACATTGGTAATTTGAACATTTATCAGTCAATTCTTACATGGAAAGTGATTTCTTCTACGGTCCATATTTAAAAAAAACAACATCGAATTTATATTGTGCCAAATGTCAGCTGAATAGGACAAGTGCTTGTGTTGGCTGCTGTCTTAATGTACAATGTAAAGATGACCTACATTAAAGGGACAATGTCCGTAACTTTTAGCTTATAAAACACAAAATAATTGCCTCGACAAACATAACACATCACACTTAATTGAATATTTACTAAATAAAAACAAAAAGATTGTTTGACCGAATTCAAAAATAGGAAGTACCGCTTCTTGGGGTTTAACACGTAACCCACACTAAAATTACACTTGCGGGTAACAATAGTCGAGTGAACTTCGAACTGAGCTAAACATGCCAACTGTATGACATAATACATACTATATAGAAAACATAATGCGCTAATGGATGTCACATGATCAGCAGAAAATATAAATAATGCAGTCCCACATTGTTTACAAATAATAAATAAAACTTCTTTTTTTTCCTTAGTCACAAAATGTATTACTACAGACTTACCAGGGTCTGTCTATGCTCGTGTTTTCATGTATACATTTCACTGAATAAAAATCAGACAGTTATTAATTTTGGTTATGCTCAATACCTACTTACTTACCAACAGAGTCCCTTTAAGTATTACTAAGAAACAATTGCATAAAGTTTCATGACCATAGGTCTAATACCCTTGGTTAGTGCATTGTAGGTTAAAGGAAGTACATCAAGATTGGTATTACTGTTAGAATTGTTCAGATACATTATTTATGTATTTAATTGATAAAAATAAACTAGATGAGCCATAAAATATCAATGGAAATTACGCTGAAAATATTAAATAAACAACCCGAAGAAGGTATTTCCTAACTATGGTGGCGCGCCGGAGATAGCTATTTTAAACTTTGTATTGCAAAGTGAGTATCTTGTGTAGATATCGCAGAGTTTCTCCGCGTAACAGCTATTTATAACTTGCGGATTTCTCAATGGACTTTTAACACTTGTTGTAAACTATTAATTGTATTTATTGCGCTGTATTATAGGAAACTGTTAATGTTTCATCTATAGCTATGAACATTTCAACCTTTTTTATGTTTTTCAACAAATTAGGCCCCACTGCCTAATGTATTCTCTTTAACATTTTGGATGAAGGGGCATAACTCTGTAATTAAAAACCTGGTATAGAACGTGAGACTGGACTGCATAACTGACAAGGAACAACTGTATGGTTTCATTAACTTAGGTTAAATACTTGTATAGTTATGATCCAGTTTGGGTTGCAGATTACAGGTTTTGTGGAAGGGACCATAAGTCTTTCAAAATTGAAAGAAGGGTTATAGACTTGGGTTGCAGATTAAAGGTTTTGTGGAAAGGACCATAAGTCTTTCAAAATTGAAAGCATGGTTATAGAACATGAAAGTCTATAACCCAGCTATCAATTTTGAAAGACTTTTGATCCTTTACACAAAACCTTTAATCTGCAACGCAAACTGGGTCATAACTATACGAGGAAAGATAATGAAACTTTGTGTAACTGGGTTAAATATGTGATAAAGAACAACTGTATAGTGTTTCATAACCACATGTAATCGCACCGTTTGTCCGTCTGTTAGTTTGTTTGTCCGTCATGAAACAAGTATATCTCAGCCATAACTTTGAAAGTGTTGAAATGAATTTCATGAAACTTCAGTGAGAAGGTGTGTCCGGCTCAAGAATCAGGTCCTTATTTCAGAGGTCAAGGTCACACTTAGATATCAGAGGTCCAATGAACTTCAGAAACATTTGTCACTTACCGGTGACATTTCTTGTTGAATACCTGTTTGGATTATAGAGTCTTATAAAAGAATGATATATTTGTTATAAAAATAATTCACTTTGATTTACAATGAAGATGTATGTTACAGGTCAGTAAAGCCGGGTACCACCCTGTCAACAAGACATTTACTGTAGCAGACGGCACCGTCACTCGCCTGGATGTCAGAATGCAGGTCGGACCAATAAATGGCGCCACCACAAATGGCGCCACCACAACTATTCACTGGAGTTCTGTAACTTTGTTCACTGCTTCGGTTTATAGCATTATTTTCTGTGTGTTGTGATATCGGTTGTGAACATTGTATGTTATTGGACAGGCAGTATTTATGGGTTGTACCTCGGAGAAGTGTGAATCAGAGAATTTTAACAAAACACCTCATCAACTATGTATCAGTCTTAACAGTTCTGTGGGTTACACTCTCTCATCAAGACGTAAAATGTTTTTGAAGAACCCACAAGATGGTGAGATATTTTTTAGTCATGAATGGCCAGTGTTTACTTATTTATATAACATTTTCGTTCATGATGACAAACTATTGGTGTAGAATCATCATTATTGTTATTTAGTCGAGTAGAGCTTAGACTTCAAAGTACGCTTAATAATCATGTTTAAAATTTACTAATATACCCCTTAAAACTACTACTGAAATAACAAGGAGATTAAAATATTTATTGTGTCGCCTGCATAGCATGACAGACACTTAGGGATCACTTTATCCGTCGTCGTCCGTCACACATTAACCTATAACCAAACCTAGGCCATAACTTGAACAGTATTTGACCTATGTTCATAAAACTTCACACACACATTCATCTTAACCAAAGGAATGTTGTTTCACATGTCCAATAACTCTGACTTCCATTTTTTTAGCTCTACTGGCCAAGGGCCAGCAGAGCTTATGGGATGGTGTGTTGTCCGTCTTCCGTCGTCCGTCGTCTGTCGTCTGTCCGTTAACTTTTACTTCGTTAAGACGACAGAGCCTTCGTTTTTCATCCGACCTTTACCAAACTTTAACAGGTTGTTAATATCAATGAAAGCTCAGACAAGTTCGAAAACCAGCCAGATCGGACCAGTGAGGGCAGAGTTATGGCCCTTGCTTTAGTTAAAAATGCTATATTTTGCCTCGTTAAGACGATAGGGCCTTCATTTTTCATTCGATCTTTACCAAACCTCATGAGATTGTTAATATCAATGAAAGCTCGGACAAGTTCGAAAACCAGCTATATCGGACCAGGAACACCAGAGTTATGTGCTTGAATTATTGAAAAATGCTATATTTTGCCTTGTTAAGACGATAGGGCCTTCATTTTTCATCCGATCTTTACCAAACTTTATCAGATTGTAAATGTCGTTGAAAGCTCGAACAAGTTCGAAAACCAGCCATATCGGACCAGTAACAGTGGAGTTGTGGCCCTTGATTTAGTTAAAAATGCTATATTTTGCCTCGTTAAGATGTTAGGGGCTTCATTGTTCATCCGATCTTTACCAAACTTTATCAGCTTGTTAATGTCATTGAAAACTCGAATAAATTTGAAAACCAGCCATTTCGAACAAGTAACAGCGGAGTTATGGCCCTTGATTAGTCTAAATGCTATATATTGCCTCGTTAAGACGATAGGGGCTTCATTGTTCATCTGATCTTTACCAAACTTTATCAGATTGTTAATATTAATGAAAGCTGGAACAAGTTCGAAAACTAGCCATATCGGACCAGTAACAGCGGAGTTATGGCCCTTGATTTAGTTAAAAATGCTATATTTTGCCTTGTTAAGACGATAGGGGCTTCATTGTTCATCCGATCTTTACCAAACTTTATCAGATTGTTAATATCAATGGAAGCTCCGACAAGTTCGAAAACCAAACATATTGGACCAGTAACAGCTTAGTTATGGCCCTTGATTTAGTTCAAAACGCTATATTTTGCCTCGTTAAGACGAGAGGGACTTCATTTTTCATCCGATCGTTACTTTCTTTTATTTATTTAATTTTTTTTAATTTTTTTTTTTTTTTTTATTTATTTATTTATTTTTTTTTTTTTTTTTTTTTTTTAGCTCTATGTTGGACCAGTCGGACCAGTAACAGAGGAGTTATGGCTCTTGATTTAGTTAAAAATGCTATATTTTGCCTTGTTAATACGGTAGGGCCTTCATTTTTCATCTGATCTTTACCAAACTTTAACAGATTCTTTAGTTATGGCCCTTGATTTCGTTCAAAAGCTGTTTTTTGCCCGAAACTTCAAAAAAAACGTAAATGGCAGTCACTCGCTTCATTGATGTTATAAGAGCCATGTTAGCCAGTAGAGCGTCCACAGGCCCTCTTGGGCAATGGATGCAAAGGCTATTGTAGTCGCCATTTAGCGGGCTAATGACTGATAAATATTGCATGTTGAATTTGAAATAAAACGAATGTTATTGAATGGACGGATTTGGCATCTTGTGTTAAAAATGCTATAATTTGCCTCGTCATACGATAGGGCCTTCATTTTGATCTGATCTTATCAAACTTTACCAGATTTTATGACTTTCTTTTTTTTTTATATTATTTTTATTTTTTATTTATGTCTTTTTTTTATTTTTTTATTTATTTATTTTTTTTTTATTTTGAATTTTTTTTGATTTTTTGTTTTTTTTTAAATTATTTTTTTTTTTGATTTTTTTTTGAATTTTTTTTTGAAATTATTTTTTTAGCTCTATGTTGGACTAGTCGGACCAGTAACAGAGGAGTTACGGCTCTTGATTAGTTAAAAATGCTATAGTTTGCCTCGTTAATACGCTAGGGCCTTCATTTTTCATCTAATCTTTACCAAACTTTACCAGATTCTTTAGTTATGGCCCTTGATTTAGTCAAAAAGCTGTTTTTTGCCCGAAATTCAAAAAAACATAAATGGCAGTCACTCGCTTCATTGATGTTATAAGAGCCATGTTAGCCAGTAGAGCGTCCACAGGCCCTCTTGGGCCTCTTGTTTCAGAGTTATTCCCCCTTTCATAAAACTTTAACCGGCAACCTAACCAAGCTCATAACTGATTGTACTTGGTGCAATAAGCACACGGCAGGCGACACAGTTGTTCCGTGGAACATCCTTCTAGTTTATTTACAGATGTAATATTTCACACTTTCAACATGATTATAATGAATAATATGAAAACTATTTAGTAATAAATATTGAACTGAAAAATACTGAAAAATAACTTTCTTTGGAAAATTGATTACCGGTATTAGAATTCACAATTGTGCCTTCCAAACTGAAATCAGGGGTAAATAACATAGAAGTGGTAATGGTTAGGTCTAGATTCATTCATTCATAAAAATGATGAAGTAATAGTAGAGATTTGGAATTTGATAAGTTACAAAGTTACATTAATGATGTTTCTAGCAAAGTAAAATACTTTAAACATACTAAAGTCTGTAGATACAATATTTGCTGGTAAGAATGGAGTAGTCATGACCGCTGTCACCAATAGGTCATATAGGTCATGCTGCCTAAAACCTAAACAATATTGTGGTTATTTTAAACATGTATTTGCTAAATGGTAAAGTGTTATACATTGCTTATTTGTACGTGAACCAAACTCTTAATTGTCAATATACCACAGTATTCATATGTGGACCAGTCCCTAAGTTGTCACCCTACCACAGTTGTTATGTGGACCAGTCCCTAAGTTGTCACTATACCACAGTTTTAATGTTGACCAGTCTATAAGTTGTCACTACACCACCATAATAATACCTGGCCCAGTCTCTACAATGTCAGTATGCCACAGTATTAATATGTGGACCAGTCCATAAGTTGTCACTATACCACGGTTGTTATGTGAACCAGTCCCTAAGTTGTCACTGTACCACAGTTTTAATGTTGACCAGTCTATAAGTTGTCACTATACCACCATAATAATACCTGGCCCAGTCTCTACAATGTCAGTATGCCACAGTATTAATATGTGGACCAGTCCATAAGTTGTCACTATACCACGGTTGTTATGTGAACCAGTCCCTAAGTTGTCACTGTACCACAGTTTTAATGTTGACCAGTCTATACGTTGTCACTATACCACCATAATAATACCTGGCCCAGTCTCTACAATGTCAGTATGCCACAGTATTAATATGTGGACCAGTCCATAAGTTGTCACTATACCACGGTTGTTATGTGAACCAGTCCCTAAGTTGTCACTGTACCACAGTTTTAATGTTGACCAGTCTATACGTTGTCACTATACCACCATATTAATATGTGGACCAGTCTCTACATTGTCAGTATGCCACAGTATTAATATGTGGACCAGTCCATAAGTTGTCACTGTACCACAGTTGTTATGTGAACCAGTCCCTAAGTTTTCAACTGTACCACAGTTTTAAAATGGACCAATTCCTAAGTTGTCACTTTACCACAGTATTAATGTGAACCAGTCCCTAAGATGTCACTATACATGTACCACCATATTAATTTGTGAACAAGTCCCTACATTGTCACTATACCACCATATAAGTCCCTACATTGTCACTATACTACAGTTTGAATATGTGGACCAGTCCATAAGTCCTCACTATACCACAGTTTTAATGTGGACCAGTCTCTAAGTTGTCAATATACCACAGTATTAATATGTGGACCAGTCGCTAAGTTGTCTATACCACAGTATTAATGTGTGGACCAGTCGCTAATTTGTCATTCTTTTTATATGCTTGCTTGAAAAAGGACAATATGTTATGGGGTTGTGCGTCCGTCCATCAACAATTACGCATTCCCCGCGATAACTTCCAAAGCATAACACCACATCCCTCCTAAAACTTCATCGGTACATCTGCTTAATGAGAGAAGGTACCTTATTGTTTTTGGGATAAGTAGGTCAAAGGCATGGAAATAAGCTCAAATGTATTTGTACATAATTTGTGCCTGTTTTATTAAAGCATCTTACGTAAGTCTCAAATTTAAAATTGTTCACCATTTTTCACCTAAACCACATTCAATGTAGATAAATATGTGTGCACGTAGTGCAGAAATATCACATGTATAAGAAAATGAAATGAGATCACGTTTATTTGAAAAGTGTAATTTATAGTGAAGCATTTAAGAAATTGATTTACGATCAAAATGGTCGTATGTTGTTTCATAAAACGGGGGCCCTGATGCGGTAGCTCCAATTTATTAAACCTGTTGAATTCTAGTAATCAACAGAAATAGTCTTTGAACAGATAGATTATAAAAACCCTAAGAGCAAATTAGAGAGTTTTGGTGAAAAATGTTTGAGTACAAATCAGAGAGTTTTGGTATAAAATGCTAGGGTGCAAGACAGAGAGTTTTGGTATAAAATGCTAGAGTGCAAAACAGAGAGTTTTGGTGAAGAAAACTTGCATTGCAGGAAAGCTTCATTATCCATGTATAGATGTATGTATATGTGAAGATTACATATATGTATGCATGTGTAGATATTACATATATGTATGTATGTTAAGATTACAAATATGTATGTATGTATGTGAAGATTACATATATATATGTATGTATGTATGTGAAAATTATATATATGTATGTGTGTATGTGAAGATTACATATATGTATGTATGTATGTGAAGATTATATATACATATGTATGTATGTATGTGAAGATTATAGGTATATATGTATTATGTATGTATGTGAAGATTACATATTTGTATGTATGTATGAATGTGAAAATGATATATATGTATGTTTGTATGTGAAGATTACATATATGCATGTATGCATGTGAAGATTACATATATGTATGTATGTATGTATGTGAAAATTACTTATATATATGTATGTTTGTGAAGATTACATATATGTATGTATATATGTGAAGATTACATATATGTATGTATATATGTGAAGATTACATATATGTATGTATGTATGTGAAGATTACATATACGAGGGGCATCGATTACCTATACGAGGGGCATCCCAGAAATATTGAGACTTTTGCTATAACATTTTTATTATCTATTCATTTAAAAAGATATTTGGCACAAATGCAGTTTCATATATTATCTTCTATTTCCGAAAGTGACAGTATTACTGATGGCACAAAACACAAGTTTTGTCGTCGCTATAGCAACCATATAATGCTGATGCGGGGAGGTTCTAAACGGTCTCTTGAGTTGCTTAAGAAATAGTGATATTACCAGTGAATGTAGACGTCAAATTTAGCGCGCTTTAGTGTGTGTGTTAGACGACGTCACGCGCACACGCTCAGTAAATTTTGACATCTTATCCGTTTCCGTAAACAGTCGGTAAACAATGAGTAGCAGCAAACTTAAAGATCCAAAAAAAATGACGTCAACAGATCCGCATGAAAGTCGCGCAGTAATCAAATTTTGTTGTGAACTTGGGCAGAACCTACCCAAACATTGAAACTAATTTACCGATCGTCTATGAAGTCAACTGTAACTCATGCACTCGTGTTCAGGTGGCACAAGCGTTTTAGTGAAGGACGTGCATCGTTACAAGATGATGAAAAGAGTTGAACGAGTTTGACGTCATTGTTGCAGTTCACGACGTCGTGACGTCGCTATGACCGTCCACGCTTCAGCATAGTACTCCTTGCACAGATGTGAATATTGTCAACATTATATGTACAATTATCATGATTCTTGGTAATCTGGTGCACAAAAGATGAAACTATATTTCTTGGGTTTTTTAATGTTATAATCTCAACGACCTTCAGGGGCGGATCCAGGATTTCAGCTTAGGGGGGGCGTAAGATTTTGGTAAATTTTCGGGTCCGTTTCTAGCCTCATAAAACGGTTGCGGTAGTGCATTGATAGGGTAAAAAAGTCCGTTTTCAAATAAAAGGAATTATCAATGTGTTAATTAAACCACTCATTAGCCATTATGTGTCGAGCGAGCGAAGCGAGCGAAAAAAAATTGTTATACTAAGGGCGTGCATCGAAATTGTTTGATATTTTACCTACAGTAACATGAACATACATGTATGAATAAAAAAAGTCCGTTTTAAAATAAAAGGATTTAACAATGTGTTAATTAAACCACTCATTAGCCCTTATGCGTCGAGCGAACGAAGCGAGCGAAAAAAAAAAAATACTGAGGGCGTGCATCGAAATTGTTTGATATTTTACTACAGTAACATGGACATACATGTATGAATAAAAAAAAGTCCGTTTTAAAATAAAAGGATTTAACAATGTGTTAATTAAACCACTCATTAGTCATTATGCGTAGAGCGAGCGAGAAATTTTTTTATACTGAGGGCGTGCATCGAAATTGTTTGATATTTTATCTACAATAACATGAACATACATGTATGAATAAAAAAGTCCGTTTTAAAATAAAAGGTGTTAACAATTTGTTAATTAAACCACTCATTAGCCGTTATGCGTCAAGCGAGCGAAGCGAGCGAAAAAAAAAAAATACTGAGGGCGTGCATCGAAATTGTTTGATATTTTATCTACAGTAACATGGACATGTATGAATAAAAAAAAGTCCGTTTTCAAATAAAAGGATTTAACAATGTGTTAATTAAACCACTCATTAGTCATTATGCGTAGAGCGAGCGAAGCGAGCGAGAAATTTTTTAATACTGAGGGCGTGCATCGAAATTGTTTGATATTATATCTACAGTAACATGGACATACATGTATGATCCGGAATTTTTAGGGGGGGCGCGCGCCGGGTGCGCCCCCCCCCTGGATCCGCTAGTGACCTTTGAATAAGA
Source organism: Cyrtodaria siliqua (assembly GCA_037043455.1). Classification (NCBI taxonomy): domain Eukaryota; kingdom Metazoa; phylum Mollusca; class Bivalvia; order Adapedonta; family Hiatellidae; genus Cyrtodaria; species Cyrtodaria siliqua. The sequence continues at coordinate 56,964 of JAWPHD010012189.1, forward strand.
GCAAAAGTCTCAATACTTTTGGGATGCCCCTCGTATGTATGTATGAATGTGAAAATTATATATATGTATGTATATATGTGAAGATTACGTAAATTTATGTATGTATATGAAAATTGCATACACGTATGTATGTGTAGAGATATCATTGTGCTTTGTATTATTTTTTTGAAGGGACACACGGCAATCTTTATTCATACATGACTAGCAACGTCTCACTAATTGTTCCATGCAGTTGTATACTTGCAGACCATAGTTTTTGATCAGTTCATATCGTTCATATGGCATATGTTATTTGGCATATTACTATAGTAAAAACCTACTTGAATGTTATGTAACCTTACAAAAAAATCAGTGCTCTTTACTCTGTAAAACAATAGCAAATACTTCCAGATTTGCTGTCATTCGCAACATCTCGTACACTGTTTTGCAGCATTACTCAAATGTAAATCGAAGGTTTCCATATTTGGTTAGGTCATCCCGCCTTAGATTCCCGCCAAAACAAATTCGCATTCAAAATCAATGTTATCCAAATTTTGCAATGTCATTTAGGCGAATGCTCCATCAATAGTTTATTTACATGAAAGCAGTGATAAAATCTTCACCTGCATTGTAAAAAACAAACATGCAACGCAAATTATACATCAGCATGTGTGGCCATCGGCCATATTGTTTACATGGCAACTGTGCACTATTTTCTGTGCCATTGCCTTTCGACTAACAAAATGTCAAGATTTCGAACATTCGAAGCTTGCTATACACATGAGGCGGGATCCCGAAATATGACAATATTGGCCGAGCGTCCACAATTGAATTGCTGTGTGTCCTTCCTTAAAGGGACACATGGCAATTTTGAAGTGTTATTCAAGCATTGAAATCTGAGCATCTCAATTTCTTTAGCCAATATTATTGTAACTTAAACCTGCTTGCATATAAAGTTCTGAGTTTTCATTTGCTCATCATATTCTACCTAGGTTTAAATATATTAGTGGTGCAATATAATCAACAGTTAATAATAATGCAAAAACAATTTGCTTTAAAGGAGCCCTTTTATACCTCTTGTTTCTTGTTTATAATTATTACTGAACACTATATAAACACATTGCAACTCTTTTTTTGGTGATATATCGCTTTCCGTGCTTTTTATCGCCAGTTAAAAAATCACCTGTTGACCGATACAATATCCGTATTCGCCTCCGGTTTATTTCCGCTGATTTCCGGTGTGTGACGTCACACAAAGTACCGCGCCATATCTGGCAGATTGCCAACACAGACATGTTCTCAATATTTTATTGAGATAACTTAGATCATACTTTCTTGAAGTATTAAAGGCAACTGTCACTGAAAGTATGAAATACATAGGGATGAAATTGTTTATTGACTGCAGACTCATTTCTGAGAAAAGCTTGTTGCATCACAGAAGTTCAGGGATTTGCTCTCCTGTAACATGAAGCCGTGGCTTTACGTTTTCTCTGACCTAAAAACATGTCTACGAACGGCAAGAGGATATTTTTAATGAACAGTCCTCCGACGTGCATACGCGTTTGACTTTTTAACGTGTGGATTTTCCGAAGAGATTCTCTGCCCTAGACATTAACTGATACACTGATTTTTATAAATGTACAACTTACCTAAAATGATCATTTTGACACTAAAATGTTAATAATAAAAAAAAAAATGATATGAAATACATTAGTTTAAATCTATTATCTAGGTACTATGCACTGTTTGAACGGCAAAATACAGGTGTCAGTGTAGTGACGTCTTACAAGAAACGTTTACACACGGTATGAAATTGTCCACACATTTTGTGGTCAAACGCAAGTCACATGGTGCATAATGTAAACATGGTAAACGTCCTTTTGACAAACCCAGATGTCAAATAAATGAGACTAACTGATTGCATACTTTCATAGTTTGTCTTTGTTGTTTCTGTTTATTAACACATCACTTATTATGCGCCTATCAACGTTTTACCCCACTGAGGTGGCATACACAGTGGGAATTAGACAAATGTACACATTGATCGCATAATTGTCATTCGAAGATCTAATGGTAAGAGTTATATAAATGTCACCATTCCATGTTCTGTCCAAGTTCTTCTCCAGAATACTCTATTTTTATCAATCGCGCTACTGGTATTGCTAATTCAAAGCATGTGTGTTACCTTTTCTCAGGCATTTTAATAAGACCTCACATATTTACCCCAATATTATTTTTTTTAATCATTTATATAAAAAAAACTGGCCCAGTAAAATTATGTTCCGGTTTCTGACAAACCCCGTTTGGAAGGGCTGACCTCAAACATTGTATGCCAGATCTAATTTCAGTATCCTGTAATATATGATGATATCAGCAAATACATGTTTGAAGTTTGTTTATCAGGTTACAAAATAATAAGTCGGGGCTTTTTTTCATGATTTTGGGAACATGACCCGTACCCCTGGAATTGGGAATTTTAACGCGATTTTTCATTAAATTGGGAATTTTAGCGCGATTTTTAATAAAATTCGGAAAAATATAAAGTAAAGCATTCCTTTCATAATTATATCTTTAATACTGTTTTTTGTACACCAAGATCAAGATCAACAGAAGCATTTATTTAAGCTTTTGAACCCCAATCATTGGATTGGCACTCTTAAAAAAAAAAGATATATATATTCTTTTTTTTAAATTGGGAATTATTTCCTCTTCATTGGGAAAAAAAGATATGTTTTGGCATTGGGAATATGACTTCGAATTTCGGCTATAAAAACAGCCAAAAAAACCTGTGAGTGAAGAAAAAGATAATTCTCCTTACTTATCTACCCTATTTGTTTGAGCAGGTAATGAGCCACAAGTATAATTGTTTTAGGTATTATAATATTATGTCTAATTATAAGGTTTATATTCCCACCGCCATTAATTTTTCTAATGTTATAATCTCTTTTTTGGTGTAGATATTTATAAATAAGAGCTTTATAAAGTTATATTGGCCTAATTATGCTTTGTTCCATACAGCACTGAATTCACTACCACTGATGGTGAAATACACATGGTAATACAACTGATGCCATATAAGCTGGGTAAAAGTGGCTAAGTACTGCTAAATACCATAAATGCCATAAAACCCTTACTTGCCACTCAATTTTGAATATGCAGGGTCATAAAACTAACTGACTGTGTTACAGAAAGGTGATAACAGGATATGGCTAGGATCATAAAACCCTTCTTTCACTTGTTACGGAATACACAGTGTCATAAAATGACTTTGTTCTGGCTGTTTCAAACAATTTGGCCTAGAGGTTCATGTACTATAATTATTAAAAAAAAAAAATAGATTTATAGGACATTAGTGAAATTAGCAAGCAATAATCTGATCATGTAAATCATGATCAGATCAGATAAGCATTTATTGAAAAAAAATAAAAATAGATATAATAATTTTAATCAGCTTGAAAAAAAAGAGTACACTCTCAGAAACTGAAACATCGTAATTGTTGATTGTATCTGGGCATCTGTGTGACGTCATCGCCGAAGTTGGACTTCGTGTAAACTCGTAATATTCCGGATTTTTTCCCGTTGATTTCCGTAAATGTGTGCCGAGTGATATATGGAAACGTAATAATAACGTGTTTCGGCTGTGATTTTAACCGTGAGAAATATATCAATAGTTTTTATACAAATAGATTTATCAAATAAATATAAGTTATAAGGGTATTAAAGGGCTCCTTTAAACTATCTTTATAACTGATATCAAGGATTGAACAAATGCAAGTTATATAGAAAAAAAAGTAATGGAACACCATGAGTTTTGAAGAAATCAAGATTGTCGAGTGTCCCTTTAAACAAGACAATGACTTTTTGACGTGTTTACTATGTAGTGTGTTGTACACACAAATTGGATTTATTGTTAACGCTTGGTATACCTTAATGTTTTGTGTTATATTAATGATGTATTTGTTATGTTTTAGTATAATCATGGGTAAATTTAGGATACTTGCTTCATTAATGAATATGTTTTAGACTTTGACAGAGCAGCTTATTTGCGTAAATACGCTATGAAAAATCATTAGCTCTGCTGGCCGAAGGCCGAAGGCCAGCAGAGCTTATGGGATGCTGAGTTGTCCGTCGTCCGTCCGTCGTCCGTTGTCCGTTGTTAACATTTGTCTCGTTAAGACGATAGGGCCTTCATTTTTCATCCGATCTTTACCAAACTTTAACAGGTTGTTAATATCAATGACAGCTCAGACAAGTTCGAAAACCAGCCAGATCGGACCAGTAACAGCGGAGTTATGGTCCTTGATTTAGTTAAAAATGCTATATTGCTATATTTTGCCTCGTTAAGACGATAGGGCCTTCGTTTTTCATCCTATCATTACCAAACTTTACCACATTGTTAATATCAATAAAAGCTCGGACAAGTTCAAAAACCAGCCATATCGGACTAGTATCAGCGGAGTTGTAGCCCTTGATTAAGTTAAAAATGCAATATTTTGCCTCGTCATACGATAGGGCCTTTATTTTGCATCTGATCTTTGCTAAACTTTACCATATTTTATGACTTTCTTTTTTTATATTATTATTAGTTTTTATTTGATTTTTTTTTTCCATTTTTTTTTTTTTTCAAATTATTTTTTTTTCCATTTTTTTTTTCTTCAGTTATTATTTTTTTTTTAGTTTTTTGTTTTGTTTTTTAAGCTCTATGTTGGACCAGTCGGACCAGCAACAGAGGAGTTATGTCTCTTGATTTAGTTCAGAATGCTATGTTTTGCCTCATTAATACGGTAAGGCCTTCATTTTTCATCTGACCTTTACCAAACTTTACCAAATTCTTTAGTTATGGCCCTTGATTTAGTTAAAAAGCTGTTTTTTCCCGAAACTTTAAAAAAAACGTAAATGGCAGTCACTTACTTCATTGATGTTATAAGAGCCATGTTAGCCAGTAGAGCATTCACAGGCCCTCTTGGGCCTCTTGTTTTTTATTAAATCATTGAAAAATGTTGAATCATTAAAAAACGCAAACAAAACAAGGAATACCCAATTGTTATCAATTGCATGCATATTTTTGTATTTGTATCGCAAAATTTTCGTCCGGAGGTAACATACATGTCTTAACCAATCTTGATCGTCTAAGCGTTTAACTGGCATAATCCACTGCGTAGAAAATGTACAAGTATTGATCATCATCAGTTATGTTTAGATGCATGACAATGTATTTCCATAGTGATTTTTTTTTCCAAACTGGGTTAGGAACCAGAACTATTTTTTTCATGAGGATATTGGATGACATTTTGCAGAAGAACATTTTTGGTGTTTGTGCCTGATAGGGAGTGCAATTTTATCAAACAAAATCACTGGTCGATGCAAGAAGAATTAGAAGGCAACATTTCGATAAACAGTTTTGTAGTGTAATGTTGCCGTTATTTGACAGGTTAGTGCCTTTAAATGTGTAAATACCCAATTTAAATAAAAATTTAAATAAAAATGGAGGTTAATACAGATTTGACTATTGTTTGGGGCGCTTGTTTCAGCCAAACGTTTTTCTGCAGTAGCTTTAGCTATTTAAATAATACATACATCAATTGTATATCATTAGAACTGACATTTTTAATGGTAAATTAAACTACCTGAGTTTTGAAAATCGGTTGTTAAATAAATATTTTACAGCCCAAATGATTTTTTGATGGGGCTTTTCCTATGTAAATTCCTTAAATTGTTGGTGGGACAGCAGAAAATTAAAAAATTTCAAATAATTTCAGATAGCCTTCATATTTTGCTATAAAACTTCCAGGGTGGCTTAATTTACGAATATCATACAATTTAAAAACACTTTTGGATAAAAATGCTAAAAATAATATTTTTTGAAATTTTTCATGCAGCAGAATTTTGCATTGAAAATGCCTCAGCAAAAACAGCTTTAGCGCATGGAATTTTTATTTCTCAACCGATTTTGAAAAGTAAGGCATTTTTACTTCCCACAAAAATGTCTGTCTCACTGATATATATACAACTTATTTAGGTACTAGATGAATTTTGTCTGAAAAGTCAGAAAAAACAACAACTTTGCTAAAACAAGCGCTCCAAACAATAAGACATTTCTTCAATTTGGACAATACCCAATTAAAACGAAAACTATGGGGTAATACCCAATAACTTTCCGAAGCTTATCTGTTGCTCTGCCTTGACTTTGTATTGGACATTGTAAGAGAACATATATTTCTGCCAAAAAATGTTTTTCCACAAAAAATTGGTGATTGTGGGCAGCAAATCCCAATGTTTATATTCCTTTTACCCATTACGTGGTCCGAGTATTAAATTTCATACCCCATCCATCCCCTTCTCCAAGAAGCGAAAATGGGGTTGGCTGGGGTATGAAATAAAACATTATTTTCGGCTTAAAAAGTTTGCATATTGTAAAATTAAAACAATTATTACGGTAATTTTTAAATGGGTTATCGCATTTTTTCAGTAAAGAATGTTTTTTAATATGTTTTATTGCCGAAATATCCGTTATAAAATCATGCTAATATAAGATTTCCCATTGCTTGATGGAATTAAGGCAGACCCCGTAATGGACCGCCTGACAAAATAAATCCTGATGAACCTGGATATATTCAATGAATCCTTATCAAGAATCATGACCTACAGAAATGACCAAATGAAAAGTATCTGTGAAATTTTGTACAAATAGTTGCCTAATTGTGACTTTTGTGATACAGAATATTATTTTATGATTTTTTAGCTCTGCTGGCCGAAGGCAGGCCAGCAGAGCTTATGGGATGCCGAGTTGTCCGTGGTCCGTCATCTGTCGTCTATGTCGTCGTTAACTTTTGTCTCGTTAAGACGATAGAGCCTTCATTTTTCATCTGATCTCGCTTCATTAATGTTATAAGAGCCATATTAGCCAGTACAGCGTCCACAGGCCCTCTTGGGCCTCTTGTTTTTCAGATCTTTACCAAACTTGGACCGAGTTTTAATATTGATGAAAGATTTAGACTGATTCGAAATGCATCAATATTAGATAATAAATGTCAGAGTTATGGCCCTGATTTAATTATGTCATTGTCAGCACTCAAGCTATTTCATTTTAGGTCTGATCTAAACCAAACTTTGTCAGAATCTTAATACCAATGAAAGCTCAGGAATTCCAAAAAACACCAATATCTGATGTTGTGGCCCTTGCTTTATAAAGCAATATTATATTTTGCCTTATCAACAATCTAGCACCATTGTTTTTTATCCGATCTTGATCAGAATCGTATTATTCATGAAAGCTGGGACAAGTTTGAAAATCATTTATATTAATATAAACACCAAAGTCAGGGTCCTTGATTTAATGAAATATGTTGTGTTTATTGTCAACACTCTAGCACCTTCATTTAGTTTTCAAGATTTATCAAGCTTGGTGAGAGTCTTTAAATCAATAAAAGCTTGAAAAAGTCTGAAAACACTCTACGAATAGCGCATAATAAATATAAGAGTTCTGCGATTTAATGAAATCTTGCTATAACCCTACATGTAGCACCTTTCTTTTTCATCTGATCTTTACCAAACTTGGTCAGTTTTGTCTTTATATGATTTTATGTTCTAGAATTATATTTTGGGTTCGCATGATTTAATGTTGAGGATTTAATAGTATTAAGTGCAAGTTGTACACACTCATTTCAGCGTAAAACATTTCAGGCTGTTGTTTGTTTTAAAGGTCTATCAATTACCAATTACTCTATGCAATCTTCCGTTTATGCTCATGCCCTGTCTTCACGCTCTTGTGGTCATTTAAGAACTTACCTGACCCTTAAATTACCATTTTAGCCAGTAGAGCGATACAGGTCTTCTTGGGCCTCTTGTTCCCGTCAAACTTATTTCAACTTAAACCAAAACACTAGTGCTACACAATACCTCATGATAATTTTACGAGATTAATCATTTTAAAATCCTAAGTATAATTTTTGTATAGAACTGTTGTTATTTATATGTTGTCGCAATAAAAAAAGTGTAATATTTAAATATGTTGTGTGTTATATTAATTACCATATCTGAACACACCATGTATTATCCAAGATCATATCCAACAGTAAAGCCAGGTATAGAAGAGATAACACAAAAGTGCCAGTGTCATTTATGACAAAATAACTTTCAAGATTTATGCATTCGTTGAAATTTAAATGAGTGGAAGTGGAAAAAGAGCTTATTAAGTTATCTGCCCTTTGCTTGGAGGGTCAAGGTCACTTCCACATTTGCTTTGTCATGTTGCGATGTACCACCCAAGATACAACTATAAGCAAAGTTTGAAAGGTTGTATTTCGACATAGTTGTGTCTTGGGTAGTGCATGAATTTCATCTATGACCTTGACCTACTTTTTGGGGGTAATTATTATTTTATTTTATTTTTTTGATTTTTGATTTTTGTATAATGGCATTTTAGTTCTAAACAAATGCACTTAAATGTCATATCAGCAAACTACGGAGCCCCGCAGGTGACATGCAGAAAAAATAATTTAAAGTATTCGCACGCTCTACTACAGCGTTTGCATGCTCTAGTAGAACGTGCGAATGCTCACGTCTCCCGCCATCAACAGGCACATTTTACAACAGTTGTACACTGTTTCCCACCCTAATGACAAAGGCGTGTATATATATATATATATATTTTGAGAATCTTTAACTCTATATTAACCAGACAGAATAAATCCCAAAACTGGAGCGTCGAATTAAGAGTACTCATAATTCATTTTACGCATATGTAATCAGGAGTATTTTAAGAACCCTTGAATGAATCTATATGTTTAATTGGCAAATATTCCTCAATATGTGACCTGAACACCTGGATAGTTTTGGTAAACGGTTTTGTAGTGTACTTTTGCTGTTATTGGCGGGTTAGTTTCTTTAATACCATGATCTTTGTAATTATGCCACTATCCTTCTGTCGCACGCTCTACTACAGCGTGCGTGCGAACGCTCTACTAGAGCATGCGAACGCTCTACTACAGTGTGCGAACGCTCTACTACAGTGTGCGAACACTCTACTGCAGCGTTCGCACGCAGTAGCTACAGTGTGCGAACGTTCTACTACAGTGTGCGAACACTCTACTACAGCGTTCGCACGCTCTACTTTGATCAGAGATCAGCAGAGCTTATGCCGTGGTGCGGCATCCGTCGTCCGTCTGTAAACTTTTTTTTGTAGCGACTACTCCTCTGAAACTACTGAATGGATTTTCATGAAACTTTACAGAAATGTTGCCCATGAAGTCTAGTTGATCCTAGCAAAAATTCATTTTGATGTGAAAGCCAAGATGGCCGCCAAATCTAAAAATAGGTTTTTAAAAAACAAGTTTGTAGCGACTACTTCTTGAAAACTCTAAGTGATATTGATATGGGACTTTTTCTTAAATGATCAGCATGACATGATGTTGGTCCTTGTCGAAAATCGTTTCGATTCGACGTTAAACATGGCTGCCAGCGGCCATCTTTGTTTACATAGAGTTATATAATGAAAATTTGTAGCGACTACTCCTCTGAAACTTTTGACGGATTTTCATGAAACTTCACAGGAATGTTGCTCTTGATGTCTAATTGATCCTAGCAAAATTTCAGGTCGGCCGGAAATTCAAGATGGCCGCCACGGCTAAAAATAAATTTTCAAAATACAAGTTTGTAGCGACTACTTCTTGAAAACTCTAAGTGATATTGATATGGGACTTTTTATAAAATGATCAGCATGACGACTACTCCTCTGAAACTACTTGACGGATGTTCATGAAACTTCACAGGAATGTTGCTCTTGATGTCTTGTTGATCCTAGATATTTCAGGCTGACCGGAAATTCAAAATGGCCGCCACAACTAAAAGTAGATTTCAAATAAATAAATTTGTAGCGACTCCTACTTGAAAACTATAAGTGATATTGATATGGGACTTTTTCTAAAATGATCAGTATGACATGATGTTGATCCTTGTCAAAAATTATTTGACTTTAAACATGGCCGCCAGCGGCCATCTTTGTTTACATAGAGTTATATAATGAAAACTTGTAGCGACTACTCCTATGAAACTACTTGATGGATTTTCATGAAACTTCACAGGAATGTTGACCTAGCTATCAAAAATCTATCAGTAGAGCTTCAAGGTCATCGACCTCTTGTTTTTATTTATTAGAATGTTTACAAACTTCTTTAAAGCAACATTTATCTTTAATTTTTAAGTCCAGCCCCCATTAGGCGAGACAATTGTGAATCCGTGGATTTCTTGTTCTTATAATTATAAGGCTATGTAAAACATGTGAACCCTGGGACAGGCCAAATTCATCATTTTGCTGTTGTAGTTTCAGAGAAATACTGCTAAAACTGTTCATTGCGGGTATTTAAAGCTTGCTGGTTTATTCGACCAATCACAGTTCTCTGCTCAACAAAAGAGAGCCACTGAAGCTACCCAAAACCTTACCCAAATCCCGAATCCTTACCCAAATCTACCCAAACCCTTAACCAATCAGAGATCTAAGAAATATTCAAAACCCATAAACAAATTATTATCATCTTACACAGCAGCAGCTGTTACAGCGATACCACATACAGGTACAAGGAGTCGCTAGCTCCTCACACTTGCTATTTCAGTTAGGTTGACCATTTAAAGATCGAGTCAGATATATTAACTGCTGTTATTACACATGCTGTTATGTTGCTAAAGGTACTAACTACTGTATGTATTTAGGTTTTAATTGCATATTCAGTCAGTACATTACACCAGGGCCCTGATTTCAATTTTTATCCCAGATTAACTGATGAACCCCCTTGATACTTGTAAATACTCTCTTTTGCATTGCTGACTAGGGTAGGAAATTGAGTAGTATATCTATCTCCTATCTATCTATACTGAATCACCCCATTTCGGGTGTTACGTGTAGGTGCGTGTCATTGCAGTGTTAGTTGTGAGGGAGTAAAATATATATTTACACTAGAGAGTTGTTTAAAAGATGATAGTGTTAGGTATTAAGAAGTCTCAGCAAGACTATTAGTGCATAATAAAAAGATAAAAACATTCCACATGTATTTACTGTAGGGCATAGAGTGAGAGACCGTGCTAACAGCCATTGTTGTTGTTGTTTTTCTTTACCGCCAGCAATGACGAACCCCAGAAGTCTCTGGGTAGGGTATAATCCAACACCTGATATCCTCCACCACAGTAATAATATTTAAAAAAAAAGTTCACACTATTTAAGTTCTATGTACGCCTTTTAAGTTTAATTAAAAGTCACTTGGGTTTAACGCTTTTATTAATGCTCGCTAAATCTTCAAGATAACACGTTATTAATGGACGGTCAGCCAAGAAGGAGTTAATGGAGACTTTTATAAATCTCATTGTATGAAGGTGAAATATTAATCTTCTAATGTGAAATTCCAGTTCCTTCACAAAATCTAGTTTCAGCAACCTCTCCGGCAGCAGCACAGAATAGTCAATCAAGATTTGCACTTTCTTCGATGGCGAATCAAAGTATACATCCGCACAATTTTCTTTTAGAACACTCTCTATTCTTCTAATAATAGGATCCCTTGTATATTGCAAGGGAGGACAGTTTAAAAGGAAATGTTCAATCGTTTCGTCGTCTGTGTTACACAACGGACACACTGGAGATACGGCATTCTGGTTGAATCTACTTCTGTTAACTTGTAGGATGTGAGCAGTCGCAATCTTGCAGGAATTCTCGTTACTTCCAAGGCAGATGAGCATGGAACCCGTAGGACAGGGTGGAGCTTTCCTGGATTAAATGAAACATTCATAAACTTCAGTGAACTGTAATTTGTAGCCAGACGTTCAATGTGATTCTTCCATTTACCTTCGACGACTGAATGAACCCTTCCCTTCCACTGGCCCTTGTTAAGTGGGTTCTCAAGATATGTATGAATGTCACCAAGGTCATATTTCACCAGGAGCGGTTGTACTTTGCCAACCCACGAGTATGGCACGCCAATTGTCCAATAATTAAGTGAACCCACCCAGGTTCACTGTCGAAAAACTAATGAATGAATGAATGAATGGTGTTTTACGGCACGTCGACACATAAATAGGTCATATTGTGCGCAAAAAAAAAAAATGAAAAATGAAGTATTAATTAAAAATTAATGTAAATATATAAAGATAAAACTATTAAAAAAAAATAAGGGATGATAAGGTGTAATATAAACTATGTATGTAAATCAATAAATGCCCGGCAACGAGTATATAAACAAGTAAATATATATAAGAACACATTACAATGATTTATATAGTCTGATCTCTTTCAGGAAATCTAAAACAAGACTAAAATCTACAGTATCAAATAACTCTTTCATAGTATTAACATTGTAGTACCTTTGACGCATAGGATCAAAGTCTACACATTCCAATAAGATGTGTTTGACCGTTAACGGTGCAAAGCAGGGTATACATTCCGGTAATTGCTCACCTTGTAATAAATATGAATGAGTATAACGTGTATGCCCTATCCTGCACCGGGCTAGGACAACTTCCTCTCGACGAATGGGTCTACTAGAAGAACGCCATTCTCCGAGTAACGGTTTAATTGGATGGAGTTTATTGTTAACTGACAAATCCCAAGCGGCTTGCCAAAAACAACTTCCTCTCGACGAATGGGTCTACTAGAAGAACGCCATTCTCCGAGTAACGGTTTAATTGGATGGAGTTTATTGTTAACTGACAAATCCCAAGCGGCTTGTCGAAAAACTAGGATTAACGATCGATAAACTAGGTTTTTCGAACGTAAAACCAGGTTTACCGAATACTAACCTATATTTTCGAGCGAAAACATAGGATAACGGGCGTAAACCATAGTTTACGCTCGTGAACCCAGGTTTACGTTCGATAAACTAGGTTTCTCGATTGAACTAAGAATTTCGGTCGTTATCCTAAGTTCACGAGCGTGAACTTATGTTTACGGGCTTGAACCTGGTTTCACGAGCGTGAACCATAGTTTACGAACGTGAACATGGGTCATGGGTTTACGACCGTGAACATAGGTTCACGCTCGTGAACATAGGATAACGACTGAAAATCGTAATTTTGTTCGAGAAACCTAGTTTATCGAACGTAAACCTAGGTTCACGTTCGTAAACTATGGTTCACGCTCGTAAACTGAAGTTCACAGTCGTAAACATAGGTTCACGTTCGTAAACATAGGTTCACGCTCGTAAACATAGGTTCACGTCCGTAAACCCGGTTTTACGAACGTGAACCTATGTTTACGAGCATGAACCTATGTTTACGAGTGTGAACCTATGTTTACGAGCGTAAACTATAGTTCACGGTTGTAAACATAAGTTTACGTCCGTAAACTATGGTTCACGCTCGTAAACATAGGTTCACGGCCGAAATTCATAGTTGATTTGATAATCCTAGTATATCGACTGTAAACCGATTGAACAATGAATTTCGGTCGTTATCCTATGTTTACGAGCGTGAACCGGGTTTCACGAGCGTGAACTGGGGTTCACGAGCGTGTACCATAGTTTACGAACGTGAACCTAGGTTTACGAGTGTGAACTTGGGTTTACGAGCGTGAACCTACAGGGAGTAAAATGTATACTTACTCCCTGGTGACTGCTTCAACCTTCATGTCATTCTGACGCAGTTAAGATCAGCTGTTTGTTATTGTTTGTTTGTTTGTTTGTTACTTACCAATCATTGCAATCACTGTACTAAATTACTTGCTCCTTTGAGGGCCCTTAATTGGTTAATAAAATCTTGTATCTTGGTTGTAGCACAATCTCTGATATATTTCGTTCTGCGTTGTATGTTTGCTAAATCAGTATATATTGAAACTTTGGAAACTACATTTCATAGATTTGGCTAGATTTTGATGATTTGGGTAAGGATTCGGCCCCAGGGAGTACGTTATACGTTATAACGTACTCCCTGCTGGCCCCCAGAATAACTTTTTTAGTATTTATCAGATATGATAATACTATATGTCATTGGAAAGCTTAGAATAGGTACTTTCCAAAATATATGTTAGTTTTAATGTGTTTATTAAAGTAGTTTTTAAATTCGCCTGTCCAAAGCAGTTCGTATTCATTAAGTTGTTCATGAAAAACAGTTTCAGATTCAGACCGCAAAAGCTGATCGACATGTGTTGAATAAACAGTCATATCATCTTGAGAAGCTTTCAACATATTAAGCCAAAGACGGATATCTCGCTTTAGATGCAACCAGCAATGTATTATCGGTATATTGAGTAATACATCGCTAATAGCAGCTTTAATGCCCGGTTCTCTATTGCAAATTATAGGACACTTTGTTTTAAATAAATTTGGAACATGTTCTGCCAAAACACGAAAGAATCATTCGTGGAATTTTATATCTCGTTTCCCGTGCAACATAAAGGCGATGGGGATATAATGTGAACCTTCGAAAATAATATGTTGAAATGACAAAACACTTACAGTGAGTTCGCCAAGTTGATATGTAGTATCGTAAAAACATTTCACTGGGTGCCCTGACTCATACATTAAAAGTTCATTAAACTCCTGTAAAATTTCGTTCGTGCATCCATTTCTTATCATTTAAATACTGTATTACCGGATACAATTAAGTAAGTATTCGCTATGACATACTTTCTTTAAAATAAAGCATTGATTTAAAGACAAAGTTGGAATTGTGAAATAAAATTAGCTTATTAATTGTATCAATTAAAAAAATGCACATTGACAAATATTGTTTGATAATCAATGTGTAAATCAATTAAAAATAATTTTATCACTCAAGTCACTGTGTCTTTAAATCACAGCTTTATTTTAAAATAAAGTGTGTCATACATGGACAGTGAATGCTTATAATCTAATCACTTGTAGAAACATCGCACCTTTTAACAATCTTTTAGTTCATTGCTATGGTTAGTGACAATCATTGATTTTAATGTTGTATTTGCAAATCAATTTAATCTGTTGTAAAAACATCACACCTGTGCAACTTTACATTAGTTTGTTGATTGGATTAGTGACACCCGTTGATTACAATATAATATTGATTGGGGTAACCGCCGAGCATATCTACTGTTGCATGTACGATTTAAAATCACCATGAATGTCCCGTGCGACACGTGTATGCGTAATATATAATATAAATATTTATTTAATTGTTCCAAACTATGTTTAGATTGCTTTAACATAAGATAATGTATTAATTGTTGGCCATCTGTAAACTATATATTTTAAATAGCATTATCTCATTACCTGCATTAAGAATTCAATTAACGGGACACACGGCAACCTTGAAGTTTGAACTAACTTCACATCGCGAGTTTAAAAAAAAATATCAAGATTGCCATGTGTATAACAGTCAAACAAATACACTATATACTTACATCAAATCCAGCAACATAATCTGATATCTCAGGCCATATCTCGTTAACCTTGTATCCTGGAAAACACTTCACTACTATGTCCTTATTATTAAGATATTGATGCAAATACTTGGTCTGGCTATGTCCAACTATAAGAGCCATTGTTAATTTCGTAATAAGTGTACACTTTCAAATATATTAATCACAATTAATCCATAAAAACACAGTGATTGCAACGGTATATATGAATTTCAAAACTGAAATGAATTGCATCACCAATTTGAAGATGTTATATCTCATGGTCGCATACGGTGCTATAAACAATCAATTACACATGCTAAAAACAATATAGTTTAAACTTTGAATTTTTTAATTCAGCAACTTAGAGTTTTGTTGAATATACAATTTACCTTAAGAATTGCTTGAAAGCTGCTACAAACTTAACACTTACTTAAATCTTTGAACATTTGAAATCATTCAAACAGTGCGTTTGAGTTCCGGATTAACCCATCATTAAATAAATATTACAAACTTACTTACCTTTTAATTTCACTTTGAACTATTTAAACTAGAAATTGTTATTGTCCATGGGACAAAAACGTATGGCTCCCCCACTCGCTCGAACAGGCATAATTGACGACTCTAGGTCCAACCGTTCTCTATCGATCTGAGATCGTTTTGATATTCAATATCCCTGTGACTGTATCTACTATCTGTATCAGTAAGGCCACATCAAAAAATATGTGTGGTTCAGGTCACCCGACCGACCCTATTTTTTTAAGGGGCCGACCCTAAAACTTTTAATGCAAAAATTATAAAAAAAAAAAAAAATTAAAAAAATAAATAAATAAATAAAATAAAAATTTAAACAAAAAAAAAATTCAATAGGGGTCATCTTCTGGTCATGACCAACCATCCTTCCAAGTTTGAGGACCCTATGTCCAACCATTCTCTAGTTATTGATTGGACATCGTTTTGATAGTGAAGGTCCCCGCGACCTTGACCTTTGACCTAGTGACCCCAAAATCAATAGGGGTCATCTACTGGTCATGACCAACCATCCTTCCAAGTTTGAAGACCATAGGTCCAACCATTCTCTAGTTATTGATCGGACATCGTTTTGATAGTCAATGTCACCGCGACCTTGACCTTTGACCTAGTGACCCCAAAATCAATAGGGGTCATCTACTGGTCATGACCAACCATCCTTCCAAGTTTAAGGACCCTAGGTCCAACCATTCTCTAGTTATTGATCGGACATCGTTTTGATAGTCAATGTCACCGCAACCTTGACCTTTGACCTAGTGACCCCAAAATCAATAGGGGTCATCTACTTGTCATGACCAACCATCCTTCCAAGTTTGAGGACCCTAGGTCCAACCATTCTCTAGTTATTGATCGGACATCGTTTGTGACACAGACCTACAGACACGCAGACAGACAGACAGAAAGCACAAAATCAATATGGCTCCCCTACCACACTTTGTGTGGGGGAGCCATAATTGTTTAAAATTACCGATTTGGTAAATTATTGCATTTTATTATTTCGGTTTTACTATGATCTCTTTAATCAATGATAATTGCTACAAACAAACAATAAAGGTCTTAACTGGTCTTAATTTAATATTCTGTTTGATCTCAGTATAGACCATGTTCTCATGTTAATTAACTATACAACTATACAAAAACATATCAGAATACCTTAAATTTAAATTAATTATAGAATCAACGCGAATTTTTAAACACACAATTTTAATTTACAAAATAGTAAAGTAATAAAATAATAAAAATATAATAATAAAAGTATACATATATTTAAAGCAGTACAGTACATGCGCGTAGCCAGGCATACGCCTGTACGCCCGGGCGTACGCCTCTTGGAAAAATATGAGAAAACATAGTGCCCTAAAAATGCAATAAAAACTGAAGCCTGACTAGGTTGAGACCCATCAGGCCAAAAAAAAAAGTTGTTTGTTTCCGCTAACATTCCCAAAAAAAATAGGGTAGGTAGGTAGGCATAACTTCTTTTTTTTTCGATAACTTTTTTTTTATTTAAGAGGCAAATTTTGTGCTATAGGTATGTGAACTGACAGCATTGTACACAGTTTATCATTGACAAGGCATGTTTGTGCTACACATAGTATCAACCTACAGCATTGTACACAGTTTATCATTGACAAGGCAAGTTTTGTGCTATACATAGTATCAACCTACAGCATTGTACAAAGTTTATCATTGACAAGGCAAGTTTTGTGTTATACATAGTATCATCCTACAGCATTGTACACAGTTTATCATTGACAAGGCAAGTTTTGTGCTATACATAGTATCAACCTACAGCATTGTACAAAGTTTATCATTGACAAGGCAAGTTTTGTGTTATACATAGTATCATCCTACAGCATTGTACAAAGTTTATCATTGACAAGGCATGTTTGTGCTACACATAGTATCAACCTACAGCATTGTACACAGTTTATCATTGACAAGGCAAGTTTTGTGCTATACATAGTATCAACCTACAGCATTGTAAAATTTCATTTAAATGCATGCTATCATTTTTTACCATTAAAAATACTAGTGAAAACTTGATTTCACACAGTTTTAATACCATCAAACATCATGGTGTTTCAGAGCAAAATTTTCTTGATAAATATTTACTTCTGTACTTTTTTATCTTACAATTAACAGCTATTATAAAGGATTTAAATTTATCGACAAAAAAGGAAATGTGACAAAACCTCGTAAGAATGTTCTCCATTGATGTTGATGGAAACCAGGGTCTTCACAAGGTTGATGGCTTGAGGATGATATGAAAGAAATAGTTCGTAGAATGTCCAAGAGAGTGGACACACTGAACTTTTTTGTATAGGCTTGTTATTGTGAGGGCAGATGCCCAAATTCACGGCCAAAATACACGTTGGCCGATCCGTGGAGTCTGCCATATTGGATCGACTGCTGACGATAAAAACGAGGACAACCAAATGAATACGTTTTTCGTACTCATTTATTTCGTTCCTTCTACGTTTCGCAAACATTTTCTTTCGTACCCAAAAATGTTCGTACCAAAATCGGAAAAAAAAAGTTTAGGGTCGGGGGGTAAAATTAGGGTCGGTCGGGTTAGTGGAAACAAACAACTTTTTTTTTTTCGCCTCATTAGAAATTTATAA
Organism: Cyrtodaria siliqua; assembly: GCA_037043455.1. Lineage (NCBI taxonomy): Eukaryota > Metazoa > Mollusca > Bivalvia > Adapedonta > Hiatellidae > Cyrtodaria > Cyrtodaria siliqua. The sequence goes on from JAWPHD010012189.1 coordinate 75,444, forward strand.
ACATATAAATATCAAAGTTATCAAAACAGATGCCATAAAATGAAAATTTCAATCTAAGATATTCATTTATCGCAACAGGGCTTTATATGTCATATAAAGCCCTGATCGCAACTATATCATTTATTTATCAATCAATAAAAGCCATCATTTTCAGCCCAAAATCGTCAAAAGCAACGTGCGGACGCTTAGGGCTTAGCCCCCGGACCCCACCCCCCACACACACACCAACCGCCCCTTGGACCCCAATATACGGGCGTATCCTACAAAATGGCCTAGCTACGCCCCTGCAGTAATAAATAGTTGATTCATGTACAAATCGTTTGATAGCATGAAAAACTGTCAGCAGACATCGGTAAAATAATTAGCAATATTCAAAAGATATAACTTTGTCATTATAGACGGAATTTAGTAATTTTATATCTAAATAAAGAGCACAACATAAGCTTTAAGAATATATAAACAAAAATATTATCGTATAGTACTTCATAAAAAAATATTTTGGGGGCCAGGTGTCCGAACCAAAATATCGCGGCTAAACAAATTAGATTTCACATGTATTATACAGCGACTTGTAACTTTGCCAGTTTTTATACGATTTAAATTATTCTTACAGTTTTAAAAAGTAGTTATCTTCAGCTAAATAAATATATAAAAGTTATACCGATCAAAGCTGTATTAAATAATTCCGAGAGGGGGCCATGTGTTTTTAGCGATCAAAATATGGCAATTTTATGATTCTGATGGAGATATGTGTGTTGCCACTCAATAACTCGCTTATTTCGCATCTAAATTTAAATATTTTCAGTGTTTTGGGAAAGTACCTATTCTAAGCTTTCCAATGGCATATAGTATTATCATATCTGATAAATACTAAAAAAAGTTATTCTGGGGGGCCAGGTAGTCCTTATTTTTCAACCCAAAATATAGCAGGGGGCCAACAAGTAAACTCGTCCCCACCGAAAGCCCGAAGGTACTACGAATATCCAAAATGTCACCGCATGGGAAGAAGTAGCGCTTGCGGAAAGGAAAATAGGCGAGAGTTGGTTCTCCAGGGTCCACAAATAAGTTCAAGAATTGACAAAAAAGTGCTAGATGATTAATATCTTCAAAATTGTCAACCTGAATTATTTAGAAGTGTCAAGTACAACGCTGTCTACGCTACAACATGGCGTGGGTTCTCTTGTCAATTTATCGTCCCTGTTGTTGTGCAACAACCAGATCACTGCCATTCCTGCAGAAATAGGGGAAACTGACTAAAACTAAGATTCTAAACCTCTCCATAACAAAATCAAAAAAGTACCAGACGAGCTGTGCTCTTTAGCAGAACTGCATCCACTCTAAATTTGAGCATGAATGAGCTGGCAGAATTTCCGTCGGTTGCTGAATGGAAATGCATCCATATCTTCATGTATCCCAACAACAAGCTGTCATCACCTGCCCAACGGAATATATGAGCAAAACTACTTCATTTAAGTCAAATACTAGCTGCTGATAATGAAATTACTGAACTGTCGTCGGATATTGAAAATCTACCTCACCTGAATACTCTTGATTTGTCGAATAACAAATTGGCAGAAGTACCATCACAGTTGTGTGTTTGTCCCGAAATTGAAAGAACTGAATCTTAAGGGAAATAAATTTAGTGACAGGAGGTTTGGGGAAAATGGTTGAACAGCAATGTTCATTAAGATCTATTTTGGACTATTTGCAAGTTATCTGGAAGAAGGAAAACCAGGTAACAGGAAATAGGAAAGTGACAAGAAGAAAAAGAAGAAAAAAGGAAAGAAAGCAGATGATGATGTTGAAGAAATCACGAAAAATATGATATCGGTGCTTCGTTTTTGGCAAGACACGAGTGTTGTTGTTGAAGTCAAGCCTGCTGTGCTGGATGTTAGACCATACATTGTTTGCTGTGTCGTGAGATATGTCGACCCTTCTTAGTATTGGGCAATAAGTTCAAGAGTTTTCATCACTTTACAGGTAAATGTCACGAAGACAGGAGATTAAAGGGACACATGGCAATCGTAAAATGTTTATCAGGCATTACAATTTGCACCTCGATTTAAACCGATATGGATAAATTTATCCATATCGGTTTAAATACTATTATTGGTGCACTGTAATCGACAGTTAATAATATGCAGATACTGCTTTACTATTCTTATAATCAACGATTGAACAAATGCAAGTTATGTAGAAAAACTAATGGGACACAAAGACCTAATAACAAATAGATTGGACACTACAAAAATTACGTGGCACAGTGCGGAAAATTTCATAAAATATTTTCCAAATTTAAACACACATATCA